>JAOEGS010009201.1:0-65764 GCA_025447755.1 Corythornis vintsioides | reverse complement strand
AGCCCAGCATCGCAGACACTGCTCGAAGTGAAAAGTCACAGTGGTTTTTCACTACAACCAGCCAATAGAGGAAGCCAGTATCAAGTCACCTCTTGTTCTGCTCTGCTCTGTAATGAGATCAGCCTGATTGGCAATAGACCACTACACGGATGGATTAAGATGTTACACCACTGGCTTCAAACAAAAATCTGCCTTGATGTTAAATAAAGAACACAGAATCCTGTGCTAAGTGCTGCTTTCAGACTGTGAGCAGCTGAGGTAATAGTTTTCAACTGTTTTGGTATTGCTGTACCCAGAACATGTGGTACCATTCAATATCTTGCTGTGAATCATCCCTCCTGCAGATACCTCATAACACTCATAATCTGCAATTAGTGGAAAATAACACCAATTAAAAGAAGCATTTTGACATTAAGTCTCTTACTGCACCATTAGAGCTAAGGTGAGAATTTGCTGCATCCTGTATAAGGATTGTCATTTTAGTAACTGAGCAAATCAAAAGAACTAGATTATGATACAAGTAATCCAATAATATGTAAATATATCCTGCAATTTAAAAAAAAAAACCCAAAACCTAGTTAATTTGCTTTTGCATAAAAATGATTCCACTTAAATTTATACAATCATAAAATTGTCTTAAGGAGGCATTTAATTAATATCTAGAAAGCATTCTAATTTATGCAGTTGTATTTATTTCACTTGCTTAGCATTGTTCAACTTATTATTCAGTTCTCTTAAGTATCATAAAAGTCAGCCAGATGAGAATACAGTTTTTTATCTTGAAAAGCTCACAGTGAAAATTTCTGTGAAATGCACACCACTGTTAAAGAATTATGACGTAACAGATGGGATGTCAGAAAAAGACCAAATAGTAACTGTCAGTTACAAAGTGACAGACATTTAATTTTATTCTTTGAAATGTGACTTCATCCTCAAGATCTTCACAGCATTTGCTACAGTTGAGAAACCATGAATTTGGGAAAGTGGAAGCTGTTAGAGTCACTGGCCATTTCCCTGACAAATACTGCAATCAGCCAATCCTTTTTTTTTTTTTTTTGTTATCTATAGATAAAGTACTATGTTAATTGTCAAATTAATAAGATTTATTAACAGACAAGAACTGTAGTTATCACTGCTTCTCAAGTGTGTAATTTACAAAGAGGAAGAAGAAGAAGAAATATTTTAGAGGAGGTTCCTAAAAGTATTTTCAGATTTTAGTGATTTTACTCAGGAGAGAGGTTAGAATCACAAACTTTTCATCAACATACTGGTAGTTTGAGTTACTTTAAAAAACAGTGCCAGTGGAATGATCCATTCCATTACCATATTTATGGAGGACTACAATCTAATGCACATGCTGATCCTCTGGATACCAGAATATCTGGATTTCTGGCTGGCAGGACATCCAACAGAAAAGAATACCTTGGTAATCTGGCTACATTCAAAGTGACAGACTGAATCTTCTCACACACACCCCAGTGTAACAGCTGAAATTTCCAGAAAAGCCAAAGGAACCAGTGTAGGATACAGTGAACACCCAACAGGTTAACAGTCCCAGTAGCAGTGAGCAGATACTTGCAGGTATCACAATGGCGTGCCAATAGAACACACACCTAGGGTATTTTACTGTCTTCATCTTATTTAAAACTATCACATTAAACCAGGAATACAACTTACCACTCGGGTTAAAAGCCATGCAGCAAATGGGCTTTTCGTGAGCAGGGAAGTGGGCCACGATCCCATCGCTGTCAGAGTCCTCGCTGACAAGAACCTGCACAACAGTGACAGACAAAGGAAGGTCAGGAATTAAAAACACATCTAAGAAAAAATACCAACACCCTGATACAGGAATTATTTTATAAGGTATACACTGTGGTATGAATTAGAAATAAAAATGCACATGAACTAAACACAACCAACCTTCTGTAATTGTTTTTTCCGATTGACATGAAACACTCACCCTCCTATGCACTAGAAAGGATTATGCACTTGGTACCTGGATTCCCTAGTTATTTATCCTATTCAAATAAGGCAAAAATGGAAAAATATTACTGTTCAGCTACATAAAGTATTAATGGCTGCACAGCACCTTATTGCACAAGCAGTCTGAAGTGCACCAGGAAGCTACATTTAAGGTCTGTACTGCTGTTGGCTGCAGCAAGGGTTGTGACCTCTCTGTATGGCTATAATCAAGAGGGCCTATTACTCAGATTGGTGACAGGAGTTCTCCTGCTCATTCAGGTCTCCTGGGGACAGGAGCTCTCACTCGTGAGCTTGCACTAATGTTGGGTCAGGGTGGTGACACTGCAGAGCACACCCTGCTCTGTGACTGTGAGCACCACATGATTTGCTCTAAGCAGTATGAGAAATCACATCATAGAAATAAAAACAAGAGGTAGCAGAGTGTTGCTGTTTTGTTTTTTTCAATAAGCAGGGAATATTTAACCATGACATCAATCACTATTTTTCCTTTGGGACGATTTAAAGTATAGGTGGCAAACAAGTGGACAAACAGATCAAACACCCAGTATAATTAAGTGGATTTGCTTTCCAGCAGTTGCAGAGTTGCAGGAACAGTGCAGTTTGCATCCTCTTACTACTTGGAGTATCTGGATTTCCAAACGACACAAGAAATGCCAAGGATCAGAAGTGGTTATGAAAGCAGCTGCCCTGAGAAATGAGCTGAGAAAGAATTTTCTCCATCTTGAAATTGCCTCAATGAACATTAAATAACAGCACTACAAAGGCTGTTAATCAAAACTCTTTTTACATAACAAAAATACGCTGTGGTAAAATATTTTTTGGTGAACAAAAAAAACCAATTAAAAGGTAGGAAAGTTTTCACAATGAAGGAAATTAAGGAGAAAAGGAAATCTCTGGACTGAGATCTGTGTTGCACAACGTCTTCTGGAGAAAGGGACAGAGGATAGTATGTTGTTTTTTTTAAACAAAAGGCTGTTTGAAGTTGACAAAACTAGCGGGGACAGTCAAAATTAAAGCTGGCTGTGAAGATACAAAAGAACCTCCAGAAGAACACTGTGTTACCAAGTCTAATTGTACAAAAAGGAAAATTATATTCTTAGATTTATAGAAGAGAACCAAAAGGTGTATGGACAAAACATAGGCAAGAGCTGTGAAAGGATTTTATTCCTTGGTTACATCATGTTTGAGACTAAATTAAGTAAAACAATGAGAAAGATTTGTCAGAAAGGGACTTATTAAAAGAGTTTCTGTGGTGAGTAAAAACCACCTCCATAATAAGATAGTGCAAAATTTCCCATTTTGAGTTCAGAATAATTTGTCTACTGCTTCCAAAATAATCTCAAAGGTTTTTAATACTTCCTATTCCTAAACAGATATCAGAATAATTTGAAGATATTTTTATGCTTCAAAAAGAGAAATCATCTTTAAATGTTTAAAGAAGTCACGTAATATGGATGAAGAGGCCTGTGCCTGACTGACTTTAAATGTTCAAATTACTTGGCACTGTCACATAAGCACAATTATGGTTTTGCTTTCCGTTGTCAGCATTTCGTGCTTATTCCAGAACCACTAACCAAAGGGTCTGGAGATCTTCCTAAGAGCTTTTCAAAGAAACAGTGTTCTTTCCTCAGCCTATATAAACGGCACTAAAAACTCCTATACATTATCTTTTCACAGCTCCCACTTTTAGGTAACTTAGTCTGATCCTAAACATTTTCCTCTAATTAAAGCTACATGGTAAGGGTTAAGTAACATGATAAAACAGCTTTACAAAAGAAATGGGTTTTATTAAATCCAGTCTGTTAAATGACAATATTTATTAGAAACACAGAGGTACTGGTACTAAACCATTGCTAAAAACAGTTCTCCAGCCTATTTCACATGCATCAGCTTCTCAAGACTGTAAACCGACTTAAATCAGCATGGTTTTGTTTGGGTTTGTTGTTTTGGGTTGTTTGGCTTTTTTTAATTAAAAAAAGACCCAAACAACTGATCATAAATGTACCACCATTATGATCCCTACAACATTATCCCCCTATGCAACAGACAGGGAACACTCTGGATCATAAGAAGGCCTTTGATTATTTTTCCTCTTGAAATATGATACAAAGCAAAAATTTCACAACATTAAAAACTGTGAAGCACCTCAGACATACCAATTTGAGAGCACAATAAAGCCCAAATCTATTATTTGCATGCTATGCTAACTGCTTCCATGATTTTAAATGTGGTGGGTTTCTGGTTTTTTTTCAATCACTACTTAAAATGATCTCTCTAGAAAAACACCCTCTGTGTTTAGTCTAAAAGGACTTTTAAAAAATCTTCCCTTTTCAGTGTGGAAGCTGATTTTTCAGGTATGGCAAACCAGTCACTATTTTGCCTGTTAGACAATCCCATTGTCCCACTGTTTGTAACAGAAATACAATGAAGAACTTATTAACATAACATGCAATGGAGAGAGAAAAGTTCCCATGAGCTTGTGAATCCTGACAGCCTTTGCCTGCCACCAAGCCTGGCATGTGCACAGCTCCCCTGCTAGGAAGGCAGGGGAAAAAAAAAAACCAACACATATATATACATAAAGTAATTACAGTAGTTGATTTCACTACACTACCAACTGAAGAAGAGCCTCTTCTTTTTTTGTGTCAAGCTTTTGAAGGGACATTTCCAAAGAGGTTGTTCTTCAGACTGGTTCACATAGCTCTAAAAATCACAGTATCATTTTCACCAGGTTATATAACATGAGAAAGAGAAATTTATGCTGCTATAACACAAGATGCTTTATACTGGAATACTTTCTGTATTAGAGATCTTTAAATGGATATAACTGCCTCAGTACAAGAGGGCTTATATTTGGATAGATCAACCAGCACAGGTTTCATGAAGACAAGGATGAAGACCAGAGCTGTAGAGTAGTGAAGAACTATTCAAGGCTTCTGCCATGCAGGCTGCACAATATTTAGAAACCCCTTGCTGCAAAGGCTGAAGTAAAAGACACAATCTGCAAAGGTGCTGGAGAGAATGATGTCCATAGGCTAATAAATGGCACATTACATCAATATTGACATTGTACAACTGGTTCCTTTTGGCCAATTTATGGTTTCTTACCACTGAAAAGAGCAGAGTTGGAATTTTTTCTTGGAAGTCAAAACAAATTGCCCAATAACACATGCAAGTGCTGTCAAAAAGCTCAAAGGAAGCAGCTCATTCAGCTTCCCGATGCACCGAGCATAAAAAGTCCACAGGAATCCTGAGGCTGCAGATTTTTTCCTCCCAAATAGGTTTCATTCTCTAAGGTAGTGGCCTCTAACCACTCTACTATTAAGAGTAGAAGACCTTACAAAGTCTCTCATTGAGAAAGTTTCATAAATCTTCACATTACTCTCATAATTGCATAGTCACTGAGGTTCCTAAGGATGCTCTACTACCTTCCTTCCTTCCTTCCTTCCTCACCATTACAAACAGAAACAGCACTTTAAGAAAACTGACCAAAAAGAACCACTGAGGCTCTTCTACCAAGACAGCCCTTGGAAATCAGCACTCATCTGACTTCTGATGCCCAAACAGATCACAAGAGCTGCAAAAGGACTTCCAGAAAAGCTGCCCACAGCTGGACACACTGAGCCAACAGCAGCTCTATTAAAGTTCAACAGCACACTGTAGCTGATGGGAGATGAATCAAATCCCCTTTATCGTACTCTAAAAGAGAAACAGACAACACACCTAAGGGATCATTACATTTACTATCAGAAAACAGTGTTTGCTTTGAGGGCAAGAGATAGCTGAAGCCAAAGCTTTCTTCTTCTATGCCATATTTTTCTTCATTCGTTGTATTTTCCATACTGCTGAACAGAAGCCACTAGTAATTATGACTTCAATTATTTTAATCTTTAAAGGCAAATTACACCACTTATCCCAGTGGAGACATGTTTTTAAATAAAACATGAAAGTAACACAAATAAAAATGGACACAAATCTAATCAAGCAGGTCCTACTCTTAATAAAGTTAAGAAAGAATAATCCCATCATCATAAAAAAAAAATAGGTTTGGCAATATTTATAAATATGAATATTATATAATAACAGCTCTTTGCAATGTATACTTATTAAGCTCTGCATTGATTAAACAGCCGAAGATGGGGCAGTGTCCGCTCCAGCTCGTGTGCACAAAACCCAGCCCCCTCCATAGCCACCCCTCCCCACTCTGCCTCCCCCAACTTATAGTGAAGGTCAAACATCAGTGGAAAAGGGCTAAAAGTGATAAATCTGTGGCATTAACTACTGCACTCCTTTTAATAGAATCCAGCATAAACTCAAAACAGCCTTGTGCTCAGCCTGAACCATTTATCTGAGACAAAAATGTCTTCTTGACAAAAAACAGATCTCCTTTAATAAAAGTAAGGCAGACAGTATTATGCTCTGAGGGAATCCTGTTGCTCTTTTTATATTTATATATAAAAAGAATTCTTCTGTAATACACGTAGATATAAAGACTAAAGAAAATTGATGCCAAATATATGAGCATTAGAACATCAAATTAGCCTTTGTGAAAGCTGGACTTAGAAATAAAAAGCACCGGTGTTAATGACCAGTGGAATTACAGATGTAGTTAAAGTTTTATTATTGAATACTCTATTTTTTTTAGCTTCTTTTTGCTTTAGACCAAAGTTTCCCAACGATTCTTGCTCCCGATAAGCATCTTTATTTGGTTCAATTGTTATCAACTTCTTACCAAATGAAAATGAACTTTTGAAACTGGAGCAGTCTGCAGTTTTTTCCTGAAAATTCCTCTTTAATGCAATAAAAAGTTAATAGGGAACAGAAAAAAGCACCAATCACATTTTAAAACATAAAAAGATCAACATGTTATCTTATTTTTCTAAGTTATTTTTAAAGTATTTCCTCAAATATTTTCATGTGTTTTGGATGATCTGGGAAAGCAACACGACGATCTCTCGGCAATCACGTCGCTCCAGAAAAAGCAGCAAGAATCGAGTTTTGTGTTTTTAAATGACCACATATTTCTCTGTCAACTACATGTTAGATGTTTAACAGATTTACATTCAGTCACAAAACTGGCGACTTTTGAGAAAGGTCATTATTGCAGCCTACATGTGGGTGGCCTGGCTGATGAATTAATTAAGAATACAGAAACAAAGGTCAAAAGAAAATAATTTTTCTTTAAAACTCAAGCCACTAAACTCTCACACATTTAATTCCAATTACTGAAGAAGAGGACATCTGTACAGCTTTAGCTTTATCCATTTCAACTAATTAACAGATTCAAATAAATAGTCATTACATCTAACTGAAAAGTTTGCTAACACTTCATTAGAAGGAAGTTTAAACAAGCACACAACCTTGTTAACATATTTTGGTTTACCACAAAGTTATTTGGGCATCTCTCTAATTATTTTTACTCCCTTTACAAATATATCATGACAGCCAACTTCAATAATTCTAAATTCCTTTGCATTTACTTAATTACTTCATAATTCAAATTTTCTTAAAGCACCAACAATTTGGAAGTAGGAGCTATCATATGACAACTGCTGGGTATGAGATTTTTCTACAGTATCTACATTCATAAGCTTTATTAATAATATTTTCCCTACAGCTTTAATCCTGAAAAATTACATTAGAAGATTTCTTTGGGTTTTAAGTGTGTATTTTTCAGTGCTAAGCTGGCATTTCAACCTCTGCCATGGCAGCACAGTACATTTCATGAAATGTACCGAGTTCCCTTTCCCATTCTTTATATTAGATATCTTTGCAATGGCAAATATAATAAAAAATTAGTGAAAAATAAAAGCTGTAGTTAGTCTTTATGGCTTACAAAACATGTTACTCAATCACCCCACTAGCATATTATTCTGGGCGTTCATACACAAGCAGAGAGAAGCTCACTCCATGTTTAGAACCTTTGTTGCTGTGCTCAAAGTAAATGGACAAACACATGCATCATTATTTTGCATTTATATGTTAAAAAAAAAAAACCAACAAACAAAAACCTGCTCCTGCCCACAAAAAAAAGTGTTTATTTCTCCGTCAAAAGGACACGTGTGCTTATTTGCCTTAAATTTACTGTGATCATCTTTCATCTGCTTTCTCTTTTTAAAACAGATCTCTTCCTTTTTTAACTATATGTTATCTTAATGGTGTATTTTATTACTTGGAAATTATTTTAATTGCAAGACTCAAATTATTACTTAGGCTGTGCAGGCAGATAGAAATCTTTATGGACCTGAAGGAGGTGAGGTATTCCTCTTACATCAGGAGTCTGCTGAGGATAAGAAAATAACTCATTTCTCCTTCTGAGATTCCCCTCATTTACACAGAGCCTGGTCACCTCTGAAACCAGGCGCACACACCAAAGATGTTTATTTACATAGTTGCTGGCCAAATCTCTGATGAAGGGGATGCAAGGCTTTCAAACTGTTCATTCAGTCCAGAAAAGCCTCAGTAGGTATCACTAATTCTTGTGGTTTCCCAGTCTGCTTTGGAAGAGTGATACTGGTAATGGGCACAGCCACCCAGCAGCATGCAAGGAAATGCTCCCAGTGGCACCTTTATCGCAGAGGAAGCAGGAATCCACTAAGTGTTTCTTTGCACCCACCCAGACCTCTCATTTCCCAGCTGGAATCTGGAAACTGGGATGCTAACCCAGTAACCAGAAAAATCACTGCCACACAGCATCAAGAAAACAGGGAGGAGGCCATGGAAGGCACTGGCCACACAGCTGGGTGATGGGGGTCTGCCCTGTGCTCACTCAGCTCAGTCTCTCCTCTACTGCAGCCAAAGCCTGGGGCAGAACGTAGCTGGGCTATCACCAGCAAACCAATTTGCTACCAGAGCCAAGTCATTTCAGAAATTAGCAGAGTGAGGAAGAGCCAACACAGCTCAGCCCTCCTGATCTCAAACTGGCACATGGGTTGCACTGCAGTGTCTGAGCCATCCCATTTGGTTCAGGGAGATTCCTCCCACCACATAAAGGTCAGACTTGCTAAACCACTTTCCTGACCTGGACATTCACTCAATTGCACTGCAGAAAAGCAGCCAGGAGTACCCAGCTAGTACAAATACAGCATCTCTTCTGGCAGGCTCGCCAGCGTCTGCCAGCACGAAGGGCCAGGTCCCATGCCAGGCTCCCTGGGACAAGGTGATTTACACAACTGCCAAAAGCCAATCAGGCTGCATGCACAAAAAGTTAGGTTACCACCTGGCAGTGGAAACAGAGATGGAAGGATGGACAAGAAGTCAGTGGGGACTGTGAGCAGCCACAACACTCCTCATGGGAGAAGGTTCTTTACCAGGGCAGTGCTGAATGACAGTGGTTAGACTGTGTACAAAGTGTATTGCTAGATAAAAATTAATATAAGAAAAGATTGTTAAAAAGTCTTCCATACCACAAAAGTCTAAATGTAAAATAAGGTTTTGTTTGTTTTTTGGGTTTTGGGTTTTTTTTCTGGGAAAAAAAAATGTTAATTCTGAAAGCAAGTCTCAGCACTGAAAATAAATTATTCATTTAGTAGCACTTTAAAACTTCAGATTAAAAAAAAAATGAATGTAAGACATACAATGAGGGTATCTAACTTAGAGCCTCTCCCTAGAGATTCAAGGCAAAAAATTATTTTACTAAAACTGATGGCTTATTTATGTTACAGCAGCAGTATTTGGACAAGGCAAGTGTTATCATTTTTACAACTACTTTTCCATAGTGCCCTTTAGGCTTTGATAGCTCCCTGCTATTGTTAGGGTCAGAGGACAAGTTCATAAAGCCTCTAAATCATACATAACTAGAATTTTTAAAACTAAGATATATCATTTTTTCCCCCTAGGCCTATGCAGAAGAATCAAAGCACAGACAGTGACTGTCAGAAATAATGACTGCATTAAACGAGGCTTCATCAGAAATTTATGAAGCAAAAATTATTTTTTTTTTTTTCTGGCAGTATAAAAAGATCCCAAAAGACTTTTTTTTTCCCCTCAGTAAACAAAACCAAAACACAACTGTCTACAGACATTTTAACATCTGACTCTAAGGTGTTAAGTAAAATAAATTTTTTCCTAATTTTTCTTTTTTTTTTTAAATTTTGCAAGAAAAGACCTATAATGTTATATGAACAATCCCCTTTCAATGTCACACTACTTTCACAAGTACTTCCAAAACTAATTCTCAGGAACTACCACAGCTCAAACAGCCTGTTGAGGTTTTTGTTTGGTTGGTTTGTAAAACATTCTACTTTCCACTCAGGTAAGAAAAGAAAATAGCTTGATTACTGATTTGTCATTAATACATTACCACTTACCTGCAATGAGCAGCATAAAGGTGGGGGAAGCGAGATAAGAGACTGATTTTTCTATTTTAAATTCAATAAATGTGAACGTTAGGAAAAAAACAAACAAAAAAATCTTACAAAATAGTTATAGTGTAAAGAAGTGTGTGGGAGTCCTGCAGACACACTGACAACAGGAGCAGGCACTGAAAAATGAAATGAAACTAGCAAACCAGACGTGGATATCTTCTGTCATCCAGGACAACACACCAGTTTCCAGTCTGTGTGCTAATGGGATGGATTTACCCCGGCACACTGCTCTGTATGGCCTTAGTCAAACAGGACAAATGCTTCACCTAACAGCACCCTGCTTGATTACATTCTGGTTTTGAAACAGCTATAAAATGATAAGATTTTATACTTCATATCCAACTTCACCCATTATCTTTCTTTAAACTGGAATTCAACAATTCACCCTATTTCTAGACAATCTATTTCAACTGATCAGCATAAATCAGTGTCAATTATGAACAAGTGTCAGAGAGACAAAATGTGACACTTCACACTTGATGTTGTCAAAGTGTCACATAAATACCTTCTAAGGACAATATATATATTGGCTTAATTTCAGTCCCAAATAGGACTTGATCACAGCTGCGTGTGCCTGGAAAGGTTTTTAACTTGGCAAAAATCCAATCTGGTTTTTGTTTCCAAAAGCATAAAAATACATTTTTGTGAAGATGAAGGCACATTCTGTTTCTGTGCAGACTCTATTACCTGCCCTTCTGCCACGGTCTCTGTATCAATGATAGTGATGATTCCAGGCACCAGAGGACTTCGACGAATGTTGCTGTGAGCTAAAATTTCTTCTTCAGTTGCTCCCGAAGGCAGCGTCCCTGTCAGCTGGGTAACAACTTTCCCAACCATTGTAAGTCCAGTCTTTATCGTCTATAAAAAGAGAACCAATAAATAATGTTTAGGAATTTTTTGTGGAGCTATCCTGAATTTTTTTCTCAACACCATTAATGTAGCTAGACTGTACACACCAGAAGCACATAAACCCTATGTTTTATAAGTAATATAAAGCTACAAAAGACTGTAACAGAAATAGTTTGGAAAAATCAGCATCTTGTCAGTTTGAAGTATTCACCTTTATTTTGGAATTAAATGCTTCCAAAACATCCCTGAAACAAAAATATTTAACTTTGTTTAAATGTTACAGCTTTTCAACTTTGTTATTGACTCATTCCAAGAGGCCCAAAGCACAGAGTTAGAAGAATCAAATGATGAAGCCAAATACCTCTAACCCCTAACAGTTAATGCTGAAATACTTGTGCCTTCTGCACAAGTGCAAGAGACAGAGTTTTGCCTTCAATAGCTGGGACAGACACATTTTGTTTGCTCCTCAGCAATTATGCCTTTTGCAGCATTAAAACTGAACGTGGAACTTAAACTGAGCCAGATGAAAACCACCATCCTCAGGGTGCTGGAGTGGATACCCCTGCACAACGTACACGTCCCATCACAGACCCTGGGCCTGAATGTCTTCCAGACGTGGGTTTGAAAACATGCATTTGCAGCAGTTTTTATCATCTAAAGATGCTGAAGATTGTCTTTATGTTGTTTTATTTTACATGGAGAAAGAGGGCGAACATACATAGTAGGAGAGCTACAGCTTTAAAGAAAAACAATCCCGACTACAACTTTAAATATTTTCTCCTTGAATCAAGGACTGTGCCTTATTTGCCTATAAAGAACTGAGCAGATTTATTATGCAATATAAATAAGAAATAGCAACAGAGATCAGAATGGAATGACACTATAACAAGCCAATTCTTAACTAAAAAGACAAGCTAAGCTGCCTGCTAAATTGAAAAGGATAAAAAAAAAAAAGCAACCAACCTGTACATATCACAGGCTGAAACCAAGAAGCAGCCACAAATCAATTGCAACTGCTTTGTTTAGTGCTAAAATCTCAAACTGCAGTGATTAGAAAACACATTAGTGTTCATCAATTAGCAGCCAAACGTTTGTTTTAATAATTCATAGGAAATGACTTACACAAAAGTCTGTTAGTGTCTTGTCAGGAAAACCTCTGAAGGGCCAACAGAATGAGGCGCCACAGCGTATCGATGGCAATCCCCAGCCAGGAAGGCTGATTAACCTCTGAGGTGCCTCTGCTGATGGCCCTACCCCATTAATGCTAATGGAGATACCACCACTAACCATCCAGCCCTGCCTTTATCAGAGGGAATGTCTTTGGGGTTTAAAGTCTTTAGTAATATCCTGCCATTTGTTTCTTAGGACTTCTTTTTATACTCAGGTAGACAAGTGAGAAGAAAACAAATTTTAATAGCTGTAAATTCAGAAGACTGAAAAACATGACCTAGAGCAGCTAATGATATCTAAGGAACAGACCTGAAATAGAACCAACATCATCCCAATTCTGCAGACACTTCTCAATTCTGCAGACACTTCCAGTTTTCTGGCAAACAGTTAAAATGGCATAAAACACACTGGCAGTCTATAGCAGGAAAGAGAAGTGTATAGAAGCACTATATGACAAAATACCTCTACAAGTTAAAAGACTCAACACTTGTAATTGACCTGCTTTAGAAAATATCTTTGGTATTAAACTAGAGAAACTGGATGACAAAGTGCCAAGTGTAAATTTACAGCTCTCTAGAAAAAAAAAATAAATTAACATGCTTATCTAGCCAATGAATTACTGGTGCATGTTAGACTGTGACTGCAGGACTAGGGAGAAGTAATAGGTGTGCAGAGACGTGGCCGAGGCCATTAGCTCAGAAATATCAGTGTGAAACCATTATGGCACTTACTTCCTTGGGCTATGTGTATATTTGCAAAAACTTGTCTGGTAATCTTTAACCTTTCCCATGCCATATCAGCTGTCCCCTCCATCCATTAGAGCTAATGACCTTGCTCTCACATAAGCTGTTAGTACTCATTAAGAAGTTATCAGGTAACAAGAGAAAACAGATGCAGCTTTTGCTAAATCACTTTACCACTATAGGATTAAAAGATATGGAGAAAGAATCAACCAAAGAAGTTATAAGGTGAGAAGAACTTGGTTTATAATTTGATGCTAGACATTTGACAGGCCAAATGCATTTTAAATTAAATAGGTTAAAGTTTGAACTGTCCCAGTTCCTTTGTCATTGATGGGAACCTGCCAATGCAAACTCAGTTAAATATTATAAATACATTCAAATACTTGAAGCAGGTCTTTTTGTAGCAATGAAGCACATTATGCAAACACACAAATTATTATGTTCACATATACCCTATCTACTAAAAATAAGACTGTTCACATTCATTAAATACATTACTTTCTTGATATTTGAATTAAAATGAATGTATGCATTCATTTAATTGAAAAGTAAGTACAACTTTAATTAGATGAGAAAATTAAAATGCATCACTCAGTGCCTGTTAGGCTGCTTTGTTCCAACAAAAGTCTTATATTCTTTTAGTGACAAAACAATATATTGTTCTTGCTTCTCATAATAAATACATTTCACAGGATTCTTTTGTTTACAAATGAAAAAATCCAGAGCCAGCAGAGAGATCAAAAAGCTATGCCTTGGTAACCAACAATAAGAAAGCCTCCTGGTTTGTTTGAACAAATTGAGCATACAATCAATTATAGATTTGAGTTCAAACTAAATGTTTGTTGAAATGTTTGGGCTTTACAAAGATTTTTCCCTTTCCTGTTCTTGCTACATATTCTGAAAAGAGGTAGGATAGGGAAAAAACTGTTAGTAAATTAAACAGCATGGCAGGTTTGACCATGGAGACACAAGAACATCATTTCCTGTTTCCCCTTCCTTGGCACATCCAAAATGGATAATTAGGGATAATTATAACAAACAACTCCACACTTGGATGTTTATCTCAAACCAAGCACCTGAATATTCTGCCATCACTAATATTAAGTGATATTAGGGTTTATTTTGAAAGATATTCTACATCCACTCTACTGTATTTGTTCAACTTGAGTGAAAAGAATATCTATCCAATAAGGAACAACATACTAATTTCTCTAAATGTATCAATTTCTATAATTAAGCTAAATTGGAATATTGACACATTTTCTCTTTCCAGAAATTTTCTGTTTGATTAAATTACAGAAACTATCAGAGGTTTTTAGAACACAAACAGTGAGAAAGACAGCAAACAAGTGTGAGGAAATGAAAATAAAGACTGAACTTGATAAAAAAAATGTATGTGCTTCTCCAGCAACAGCAGCAAGCAATGCTCTTACAAGATGCATCTACGGAGAAACACGAGGAAGCTCAGTGTTCAACATTGTAGAAATTATAAAACCAAATGAGAAGATGACAAAGGAATTCTTCACAATGTTACCAGAAAAACGAGCCTTTTGGCACCAGTAACCACCACACTCCAACATGACCACAGTTTTGACCTCAGTATTCGAGGTTAACAAGGGAGCTTCTGCATTATTTGATGGAGGAAATTTCTTTGCTGCATTAAGTACAGTACAGAGCAGAACATCACACTGAGAACAAACCCACTGTTCACTACCAGGACATTCCAAAGCATTTCTCCAAGGGAACACCCTTGAAGTAAACATTCTGTACAGCCACAGAGACCTTCTACAAAGGATCTGAAAGATAATTCTCAAAAGTGACCCTGTTGAAATGACTCTCTGCTCTCAGCTTTATCTTTCTCCTTTATATGAAGGTTCTTTCACTTCCCTCAATAAGAAATTGGAACTCGAGAAAAGGCTGTAACCCAAGATAATCTGACAAAACAAGATCTTTTATAGAACCACTTTGAACCAAAAAGCAGCAATTTAGGGAACAGAAAAGGAGATCCACTTTCAAAAAGGTTCATACCTCTGCTGATCAAAGCAAATTAATTACAAACCAGTGCAGGCTGATAAGATATAACAGCAGTCAAGGTTTATAAATGAAGACTTACTTAAGCAAGGAGTAAAGTTTATGGTGAGGTAATGAGATGGACAAAGAGCAACAGATATTTGGAGCATGTATTTGCCAATAAGGAAGTCAACATTTCCGTTACCAGAGATGAACACTTGCTAGCTAGTGAGCCAAGATTCAGTGAAACTGGTAAGAAATTAAATGTTTCAGATTTGGCATTCCAAACTCTGACATGAAAAACAAATTAACACAGTGAGGTTGAGATACACTCAAGAGCCAAAGCATGCAAATATTTAAAACTATATTAATCTTGTCTATTTTGAGCCTTTTGAGAACAAAAGCAACATGGTAGGCAAAATACAAAGTAATACGGAGATTGTGCCTTTCTGATTATCCATTTTCCTAACTTTCTCTATTCCTTTATCTTTTGTACAGAGGCTAACAATCTATCTTTTCCCAAGAGCACATTTTATCTTCAGTATCTCTTCACATGATGCACCCTCACTACTTCAGTTTTTGCATATGTTCAGCTCAATGTGGACATTCCTGGATTATGATCCTCGGCTAGCACTGCTCAGCAGGTAAGGTCACCACCTTGGTCTTTACTAGCTGTAAAACCTAGCTAGCCATGGTCTTTGTGGGTAAAGGCTGTAACAGTCATCCTCCTCTTTTAGATTACTTTTTTTTTTTTTAGTCTGACAAAGAAAAAGAACCAGAATAGTGCTCAGGCTTCAATGCCTACTAGAATGCTTGGACAATCATTATTATATGGTTTAAGAAAGCTTTGTTCTTCAGTCAAGAGTAGGCTCAGCTTTGGTGGTACAGTGATCTGTCTGCATCTGATTGTAACTCTGGCTGATTACACTAAGCCAGTTGGTTTTTCAAACCTATCTGTGCCATAAAAAAGAAAAAATACACATCAGTGATGCAGACTGAAGGAGTATGGGGACATTTCCCCCCATTTTTATTTCTTTTCTTTTGATGATGGTGGAAATATGCAGCAAATTTCAGATGTCTTTAGCACTGCAATTCAAGTTCTCCTCAAGAATGTAAAAAGCTGTGATTTTTCTCCTCCTCTAGCCACAGTCAGACTGTGTCCAAAGCTATGCTGATGGAATATGTTTGTTTTTGTTTTGTTTTCACATGAGATGGCATGCCCTAGGTCTCTCTTTGTGGGTTCTTGTAACTGTTGTTTTCTTCAGTGACGCTGAGCTCTCTGTTCTGTGCTGTCATTTCATTCCTATTATTAGCCCTGTTTTGTTGTGCATATCAGAAATGAAAAGGCTGGTGGTTACAAGGAAAGCTTGTAATCAGCACGCAGTTTGCCAGGCAATACCAAAACTCACTGTGTGTGTATGTGTGCATGTGTGTGAGAAAAAGAAATTACTTGTCAAAGTGTTGCAGGCAAGTCCTCAAGGAAAGGAGTGGGATGGGGGGAACAGTAAAACAAGAGTTCTGCATGCTCCTTGGCTTGCATAAAGGTTTTTCCAAGCCATGGTCTTCTTTTGATACTATGAAAATCCAGACATTACTCTGAAGACAGAAGGATATTATAATGTCATCTGGACAAGAAAGCTAGGCAATGGAACCTATATGTAAACAGCTGTTAATAAGCTCTAACCCTCAAAGAAAGCTGCCAGGTAATTAATTAGCTCCAGGACTGTGCTGTCATCCTTCAGAGATTAAAACACCTAATGCCAGTGTGATTGAGGCCAAAAAGCACCAAGCACTTGTGAAGTCAGTTTCTGTGATGCTAAAGCACTAATAATTCAAAATGTTGGTTTCTAATCATGTAAGCTTGGAACATTATGAATAGCCATTACAAAAATCCATTTTACTACCATTTTCCTATAACAGGGGTCACTAATATGAATTGCTATTTGTAATAGATTTTGTTTTCACATAACTTCAGAAAGATTCGGAGTTCTCCTTTGTGAGAGCACTGGTTAATCTGAGCTGTGCAGGATCAGGGCCACAGACATGGTGCTCAGCTTGTTTCTTACTGTGTTTTCCTCTTCTGTGAAGGGGAGAGGCACAGGGGTGATGACACACAGTACAATTCAGCAGGGAAACCTAATAATTATCTTCCATGATAACCTTTCCCAGCAGCAGATGATGTACTCACTTTGGCAGCACTAATGACTGTGGCAGTGTAAGACTGAATGTTGTCTCCACAGGCTCCACCACGGGATTGATGGCATCGGATCAGCTACAAGAAGAAAGACATCAACCAAGCAACTACTATTAAACTACACAAACCCATAACCCATTACCATAGCTCTTATTTATCATGTACAGTGGTGTGTTTTTTCCTCCAAATAGCAGAAAGCCCTGCTGAGACACTTAACCCTTTTTTATAATCTTCTGGGTGCCACCCAGACTGTCGCGCACTCAACTCCAGTTTTCAATTACAAGATGAGTAGTCACTAAGAATTCATAAACTTTGAAATGGTGGGATTTTTGGTCTGGCAGCAATACCACAAATAAATTTAAATAAATATAATCAAAAGCTTTAGCCATGTATATGTAACATTAAATATCAGACATTCTAAGAATCTTGAGTGTGGCTTTACCCTCTTTTTTATGACTAGCAAGCAAAGAAATGACAAAGGAAAAGAGCTACTTTAAACTTTACATTTAGTAGATGAAAGGAATGCATAAGGGGTTTACTCTATATTGCCTGCCTTCAGAATTAATAAATCAAAACAAGGCTCTTCTACCTGCCATCAACCTACAAATGCAGTTTTTTACTTTGAACTCTAACAATAGAATCTGTGCTTCTGACTAAAAAGTATGTCAAAAAACTATAGATAATTTGCTGCTTGTGCACAGAATGTATTGCCTTTTTAATTGTTTAGCTCAAGGAAAATTAAAAATCACTGTAAGATGAGTTTGTCCCTACAGGCTTTCCTTTCCTGCTCATATATATTTAAGTACCTAAATAAAAGTAGCTAAACTAGAGAGAAAAAGGAAGTCTGCAGTGAATAGAACTGGGAACACACAAGCCATTTGAATTTCTTTAGTGATATCATTCTTCTGCTGATCAGTGGGTTATATTTTTGGCAGCAGTACTTTTTAAATCCTAGGCTGACTGGTGAAGTTTTGGAAAGCCACATCATCGTGGCATTAAAGGCAAGGCAGGCCTGACCTGGGAGAGAAATCAGTTGTGCTTGAAAAGATTTAACAAATACACTTCTCAAGTCTGCCTCTGATAATTTCTGGTTCAGCTCTAGAAACAGCTATTCCAGTCGCAGGTGGAAAGGAGAAAAAACATCTGCTTTGAAGTAAAAATAAGGCATTGGAAGTTGAATTTAAAGTTTTCCAACACTTCAGGCTTTAAATACACAGACACTTCTCTAGCCTGGGGCTGGGTAACAACAGTGATAATTGTTTTGCTTTGGGTTTTCTTCTTTTGCTTCTAGAAATAAGAACAATTATTTCAACACTTCACTTTTTTTTTTTCCTGGAGCCTAACAATTTCAGTGTTAAACAATGGTCATTTTAATGCCATTTCATAATTTTCCATGTACATTGCTGTGTTGTTTTAACCAAACCCACTGGCTCTGTCCAGACTCAGTTTCCCCAGACAGAATTCAGAAGTCTTCACTTGCCTTTCAGAGTTGTCTATAATTCATTGCTTTAAAATTCTTAAGTGCAAAATGAGTTGACTATTGAGTCCCCCACTGAAAACACATGTTGATAATTGTCTTCTCTGCCTGGGCTACTTACATAATGATGCCTTTCAAGATCATGAGAACAAAGCCCAGTGAGGGTCAAGGTTTAAGTCTGTCATTGTTATGCTTTTTTTGTGAGACTACCTTTTCTCTTTTTCTCTGTCTCTTTCTCTCTCTCTCTCTCTATATATATAAATATACACCAAAAAGCTAGAATGAAAGCTAGAGAAGTACTTTTTGAAATTAAACCTTTCCTTACCTTATTTTCTGCATAAGCAAGCCAACGGCTTCCAAGAGCAATAGGATTCATGTTTGGCCCTGGACAAGGATAGCAGCCTGAAAAGATTAAAAGGCAACATGAAGAAACATCTTAATGACTTCTTACAAAGAATTCTATTTATTGCCAGGAAAACAATAATTCTAAACAAAAACTTCTCAATTGCTAATATCACTCAGTAAATGCTTGCATTTTTGTTCCTAGAGATAAGACTGTGGTTAGATGAGCTATTTTGAACAGTTGATTATGTGTAAATACTCATTTGCCTTAAGTTTGCATTTTTTTAATGCCATTTTGATACAGTGGAGCAAAGGCAATATTCAAGTTTAACTGGATTGTTCTGTATCTTCACATTTCAATCGGTGACCTATTGGTCAAAAGTTTCAGTTTGCTTCAAGCTCTACTAGATTTTTGTAGTACAAAAAGGTGTACTGTGCTTTGGGTTTTTTTTGTTTTGTTTTTAATAATTCTATACACAAGCCCTTAGCCTCTCAAAATAGCTCTGCACACAGTGAGAGAACTCGTAATTCCTTTCAAATCAGTGGCAAAGTTCCATTGTTCACCTGCTTCTCATTACCTTTATAATATCATTAAAAACAGACACATACACATGCATAGAGATTAATATAAAATAGAGGATTCCTGAAGATTAAAAGGTGAAAATGTCTGTAATAGAAAGTGACTGAATATAGCTGTGAACGAAAACACAACACAGCAAGGCTCAAAATTAATCTGGCCCATGTAAAATGCAATTTCACCTATATCCTGAGTTAAAAAAAAAAAAAACAAAAAAAACCAACCAAACAAACAAAAAAAATCTCTTCATAACCAACAAATTATTATATCACACTATTAACTAATAAAATGAAAAATACAGAACTTTAGATTACTAAAAACAATTAAGATAAAGCTTAAGCAGAAATGAAAATCTGAAGTAATCTACAATAAAAAGTATCAGGGTGACCCTCATCCTAATTTCTCTAACTGTCCCATTTCCATGTCCTGTTTCCCCTCCTTTGTCTGTTGTCATTTCAGACAGAAGCTTTTTCTGGTGATGGCTGCTGGTTCTCTGGGTGACCCTTGCCTGAGTTTGGCTCTCAAACCCTCCTGATGGGGCTGAACTTTAGCACCAGAGCCCAACGCTGCCCATGCTGGCAGTGCCAGCAGCTGCCTTCAGTGGGATCCTGTCCCCAGGGAAGGGGCTGAAACTTCAGGCACTGAAATCACACAGATGAAGCCACAAAACTGTTCTCTGATCAGAGCCCTGATAACAAGATTTCAGCTTGAGTTTTCAAACTTTAGTAAGCCAGGACCCATCAGACACATGCATAATGTCATTTACTAGACCTAAATCCCTTGTGGTGCACTGAAACATATATAAAAAAAGAAATATTGCATAAGTGGGGTGAGAACGAGGGAAGGGGGGGGACCATCAAGCAAATGGTTAATCTCTGTTTTCATCAGTTCTTAAGCTAATATAGACAATTTAGTAATTCATATTCTGTCACTGGTTGGCTAAGAAACAAAACATTTTCTAACTTACAGACATGTGTGTCTCATTTAAAGGAGCCCTGCTTTGCTGATCCTGGGTTCCAGGCAGAAGGAGCAATGGGATCAGGCAAACAGCATTTGAGAAGAACACATATAACCAACAACTGCAATTTATTGTATAAAATCCTACACTGCATTCTGGGAAGCAACATAAAAAAAAAAACAAACCCACACAGCAAGCTAAAGCTTCGATTTCCCCAAAGTCTCTTGTATCAGCCTCTTGATACTGACTGACCTGCCAACCAGGGAGAAAAATCAAATCTATTCACTGCCTTTTTACAAGTATCAGGGTCTTTTCCGACAGGCCTCCATTAATCAAGAACATTAAGTGGGGACAACAGAGTCTTTTTTAGTTTAATGGCATTATTTTCAGTGCTTGCAAAATGGTGAAAAAGGTGTATTGGAGGGTGTTAACTAAAGCCCAGAGGTGGGAGTTTAAACTGACATTTGACAACGCTTCAAGACATATTTGATGGCATTGTGGTGGGCACGTGCAGTAACAGCTGCTCTACTGTTCGTGGTGTCGAAGATAAACAGCTTTTTATTTCATTTTTTAGAGCAGAGAGGGTATTGCAAAATTCAGAAGATCACAGCAAGCTATTTCAGAGGTCAGAAAGCAAAGGAAGGAGAAAAGCAGCAATTCATTCAATTAAATCCATCTCAGGCCAGGAAAGCAAAACCAAGTGAATATTTTGTAAGGCCTTATCACTGCCTTGATCTCAGGAAGGAAAACGAATTCTGAAGAGATGATGCCACAGTTGTTATTACATTCCAGAAACACATAAAATGTGGGTAGCCAGAGCCTCTTAAGGAACAAAGCAAGAAAAAAAAAAAAAAAGGGTTGTAAATACAACCCCAGGTTGTAAATACAAGTGTGTTCTTCCAGTGACATTATAGATCAGGACCAGTAAGGTTTTAATACTGACTTCTGCTTCAGCAATTCTTATCTGGGTAAGTAAAGACATTGTGGTCCCTCAACCCTTCCCTTTTATGTATAAAATATAGCAATAAATGCTGTTAGATGATACCCCCATCATATAAATCTTTAGAGTGACTTTAGAATCAGTCACATGCATTTCCCAGACTCTTGCAAGCACCTCGTAACACCCTTGAGCAGCAAACAGGAGGAGTATCAGCCAACAGATGCTCTGCAACAACAAACCCCAGCAACTCCTAACAACAAAAGAAAGGTCTTGCTTGGAAAGGGATCTGCTCTCAGTTACTTCATTCAACTGAAGTAAATTAAAAACTGCCAAAAGTATTCTTCTTCAAAGCAAAAATTAATCAAATCAAACGTGTGAAGTCATCTTAGAAAAGCTGCAACTGTCTCCACCAAACCCACGGTAGGTTGTTTGCTCCATGAATTGGTCTCAGTCAATCAAGACCCAGCTCCACACACAGATCAGCCCATTCTAATAATAACCTCCAGAGGTCAACAATTCAACTCGATACTAAACTCTCTGATACGAAAAACAGTCTTAAAAAAAAAAAAAAAAAAGAGCTATTTCCTCCTTTTCTTTGCAAGTCTCTGCATTTTGGGCTCATGCAGCAGTACAAGGATAAACAAAGGGTTATACTTTATGGGAAGGAAAAGCAAATTGTTTTTCTACTTTCCAAAAAAACAGCTGGAGTCAGCAGAACATCTACCAGGCAAATGAAAAGACAGACACAGCATGACCTATCAAGCTCAGCCATCCAATCATTACCAGCCTAACTCTCTTAAAGATTAACTTCTCTTTCTATTAAACTTCAAAACAGCTGAGGACAAATCCATTCTAAGCAACAACAGCAGCAATTTCAGCATGTTTACAATAGGAATGAACACAATGAGAATGCAGCACTAACTGTCAAAAAGACCAAAGTTTCCAAGTTTTAATGATAGTATGGAGAGGTCATCCAAGAAAAGATCACTTGAGAAAAGTCCTTCCAAAAGTACAGCAAATCAAGCAAGTACTAAAAAACATCTTAGAATAAGCTTTACTGGGACTAGCACCCACAAAAATAGAGGTGAAAACCTCCTGGCAGCTATTTAAACAGTTCCTAGGCAGACAGCTCCTCTCCCACCACGCAGAGGGAATGTGCTGCCTCAGAGCTCTCAGAAGGCAAAAACAGAAAATCACTATTTTGAAAGTCTGAACTGAAGTACAATTTTTTTCTGCTAACTTGATGAAGTTCCTACACCCCAGAACTCCAACTGGTACCAGCTTAAGCAACACTGAGGAGTAAGAAATGGGCTCCAGGTTCCCTCCAAACAAGGGCTTGGCCAACAGCAGAGGATTTCACAGGCAGCCCCTTGGTACCTCATGTCCTGAGCCTTGCCTTTCCCATTGCCCAGGTGCAAGTGCTCCCTACATCCAAATGATACTGTTGGCTAATGCTTTAGCATCACCATTTCTTAGATTCTTCCCTTTTTCACTAGCTGAGTTATAAACTAATTGTCTAGAGATACAGCTTGGGATTATTTGGACTCAGAGATGGTTTTAGCTTACTTGGGGCTGTGCTCACTTTATATATTTGGTTTTACTAAGAATACAGAATCCTAGAAGCTACTTAAAGTTCTCCAAAGAGCTGTACAAATGTTTGCTTAATGAGTGAGCAAAGAGAAGGCCTGTTTATTTTACATTAATTTTATGAAAATCTCTACCAGCCTTTGGGGATTCACAGCTGTATGCCCATAACAAACCAATCATCTCTACTTATCCC
This sequence comes from Corythornis vintsioides, assembly GCA_025447755.1. NCBI lineage: Eukaryota > Metazoa > Chordata > Aves > Coraciiformes > Alcedinidae > Corythornis > Corythornis vintsioides. The sequence goes on along the minus strand of JAOEGS010009201.1, from coordinate 42,375 downwards.
TGAAAACTCACAAAAATACCCCTTTGCCTGGCTCTGGATCTTTCCAATGGTCTATGCTCCTACAGGAAACTAAGACTCCAGTCTTTTATTTAAATTGTTTTCAAAAAGCTCATCCTCTAGCTTCAGTAATGCCACTGTGAATACACAGAGAGCAGCCAAGAAGAGAAAAGAAACACATTCCTCCCCTCCCACTTAGCTTTTAAACAAACAGCACATTGGGAAAATACTGTTGAGAGAACAGGGCCATTAAAAGTCATGTCAGCTATAACAGAGATAAGCCAATACATTACAAAACATGCCACTAATACAACTTGAACCATTGCTATTGGGGCAGCTTTACATCAAGATTCAAAGCTTTTCATCAGGGGAAAAAATAATTAAAAAAAAAAAAAAGCTTAAAAAAATTATATATATACATATGTATAGGAACCCAACAGCCCAGTATGGGATGGAGAGTTGGGGTGAGACACTGCAGGGATTTCCACTATCTGTAAGAATTTGGCAGTTTGTTGCTTCCCACCCAAGCACACAAGCTATGGAATCCCCCAGGCAACTAGAAGTCTCGAGGCATCTAAGCTTTCAACAGCTCAGTCCAGAGCTGTGCATGTGTCACCCACAATGCTGCTGCAAGTGGGACTGGCATCTTCAGGTGTGCTCTATACCTGTGCCCTTTGCATTCAAAATGGCTTCTTCAGAAGCATCCCACACAGCCCAAATGGCTCCATTAGTGAAGAGCTAAAGATCATTGCAAAGTATTCCAACCTAAACGTGCTCTGGAAGCAACAATTCTTTGTAGAAGAATGACACTGACAGTCAGAACCCATCTGAGCTAAGTCAGGACTTATGTCAATTTATATAAGGATGGACTCCTGGCAGACCAGGATCCAATCTCTTCTGAGTGTGATAAATACGACCTTGGGACAGGACAGTCAGAAAACCCAAAGAAGGCTGGTCAATGCAGAGATCTCCAAGGGTAACCTACATCCCAAGGCAAAACTAAGTGAAGCCTTATTGAGAAACCAGATTACTGGATAACCAAAGATTTTTCTGTTTCTGTGTTTGGAGGGGTTTGTTAAAGGTGATTTGTGACACCTTAAGTGCTTTGTGTTTTTACACCTAGATCTTTGAGCAAATTCCAAAATGTGTAACTCTTTTCAACCAAAATGATTTGCCTTCAATCATCTGAGGTATTTGCCAGACACCACTGTAAGAATCCGTGAAGCAGGGGTATCGTGCGTATTTAAACAGCTACAATAACTCACTAAAGCCATGTTACTTTTTGATCACTGGATAGAGCTTAGAAAAAAAAATACTAATTGATTCCAGCACATTACTGTAGTAATGAGATTACAAAACTACATTCTTAAATCTTGCAATCCAAAGCAGCCAGAAAACAGATCCATGACAGAGAGCACAGAGAGGGAATATACAATAAATAATGGGTAGAGTGATACTGCTGTTGCAAAATCTCTGTTTATTCCAAGAAAAACAAATCATATAAGTTGTTTTATCTAATAATTTTTGTTTGTTTGGGTTTTTTTTTCTTAGCATCACCAAGCAAACCAAATTTATTTGTTTATAAGCTGTATAAAGTAATATTGTTTATAAATTCCTCTGGGTTCCTTCTAGATGAAAGGCCCTGTGTAAATGTTACTCTCACACTGTCACATACTTTCCAAAACTCTTCTATTGTTCTTGTACTTCCTTCTGTTTAAGCATCACACATAAAAAGTGAGCAAAAGAGCAAACCAGCAGGATGTACCCTCCTGTGAAATCCCCTTTGCCATCCAGGACCTTGGGTTGTGGGTTGGTTTTTTTTTTAAATCATAGTGGCATTGTCACTACTAAAGCACTAAAAATAACCCATGTAAAAATAAAGTGAAAAGCTAAAGCCATAAGTGCTGTGGGAAGTGTCACCACCGGCGTGTGCAGGGCAGCAGTGGTGACACATGGCAGACCCAGCCCTCAGCCACTGGCATTTCAGGCTGTCCTGGCTATCACAAAACAGAATTCCCTCCCACAGGCTTGAAGAGGGACCACAGATTTCAGTTATTATTATTATTATTATTATTATTAACCATTATTGTTATTATTACTACAGAAGCCACCTTTCCCTGACAATTCATGATGGCTGTTTTAAATATTTTACTGTAGGTCTCAGACTAATACCACAAAAATAACTGTGGTCTTTAATGGTCATTAGGTTTAGTTGTTTAATTTAACACAAATCTGACCGATTTCTGACAAACTATGCTTTAACATCAGGTTTACTTTTGTTGTTCAGAGAATTAGACAGTGATAACTAGCACTGTTTCTAAGAGGTCATTGTTTCTGTGCAGGACAATGTGAGGTGGCTTTGTTCTGGCCTTTAACATTGAGGATTTGGGTGCTTTAGATAAAAATAACTTAGAAAGAAGCAGCACTTCCTGTGCTGTTTAAAACTGTCAAACCCAGGAGATATGATGCACACACATCTGGGGTACCAAGACTTTCTGTCTTTACATTATTTTCCTGTTGCATTTACACTTTCCTGCAATGAAGCAAAACACTCTGTAAGCAATGAAGAGATTTGTTGCCTTACAAGAAGAGGCCCATGGTGATATAGATATATATGTGTGTATATGTATGTGTGTGTGTATAAAAATAAAACCTGCTTAGATACAATTCACAGAACATATCTGGCTTCTCTTCACTGATCAAGAAAATACTGTGAATCAGGAGCTCAGCTCCCACTTGCCTTGAGGACTTTTGACCTAAACTGGAGTCCCTCTCCACGGACAGAGGAATCCTACCAATTATTACACCACATGGGATGCTGGGGATAAATTCCTCTTGCTGTTCACAGCTGAGAAGGGAAACGTACATTCTTCCAGAGTTCTGTTTGTAACTCTTCAGGCATTAAACCTTTTCCTAAGACATCCAGTGTTTTTACTTCAAAGCAAAGAGTTCAAACTGCTCCCCATGTGCTGATCAGGGCAAAGGAATTCTAGCAAAGCTAGCAAAAATGTACAAAAAAAAAAAAAAAGCCTAGGTGATTTCCAGATTAGACCTGTGACAAACTGAAGCCACCATGTTATTACTCACATGTGAATCTCAGTAAAAATAGGGATTCTACAGGCAAATTGCAGATTAGAGCCTCAAACATTGTTTGAGGTTTTTTCTTTCTTTTGAGAGGTGCAGGTGGGGTACACTGAACATATGCTGAATAATTTTTGGCTTGTGGTTAGGTAAGTCTTTCGAGACTTTCTATACAATAAAGTACTCTGACTAAAATATGGAAAAGTACCTCTTAAGGCTGTAGCTGCACAGCATCAATAGAAATGTGGTGCCAGCTAATGGCTGCAATAACTGTCTTCATCCCTAGAGAATAACGGATGGAGAATATATCAATATGAGGAGTGGAAGGGCCAGAGAAAGGAGCAGCCACTAGTTATCGGACACAAAGATGATGCCACATGCATGATGTTATCTGTGATCATCTTTACTTGGGGCCCAAGGGGTGGGAAGGATATTCTTTAGAGAAGAAAGTATCCATCAGGCCATATACATAATCATCAGTGTTCCACTCAGTAAGCATTTTTGGAGGAGGGTTGAGGGAGCACTGATGGAATAGAAATCAATGAAATTCAGCTTTTCTGCATCTCGTGTTTAGAGCAAAGGAGGGGACAAAAAGCCTGCCCATCACTTTTGTTTCTGATTGTTCACTCCTGTGCAGTATTCAAAAACAGGCTCTGAAGAAAACCTCATTGACCCACAGCAAAACTCTTAACTACTTAAACCCCAAACTATTGAAAACCTTGACAGTCACAAGTACTAAAGGAAACACATTCTTATTATAAGCATTAAATAATTACTTTATCTAATATTTTGGCCACGTGAGCACTTCAAGGAATGCAGGATGAGAATTTTTTTGTTTGGCTTTATCCTCCCCTTGATGCAAGTCCTTTCTCACCAGAACAGAGCTGGCTCCCAGTGTAAGCACAGCAGAGACCTGAGTGCCATGGGGAAGCTGCTGCTGAGTCCCTTGCAGCTGATGCTTTGCCTTTACTTTGTGTGGTATTCTTATTTTTAAGTATCTGCAGGGTGGATTATAGGATATCCTGGTAATTTTTCTACCTTATTCCCAGGATGATTTCCCTTCAAGTTTAAGCACCTGTCTTAAATAGGCACATCAAGGCTGAAGCACCTGTACACTGAGTTTAGCAAGGCACAAATAAAATCTGCTGGCTCTCTGCCATTCAAGTCAAGTCAGCACATTTCTGTCTAATCACATGCAGGAAAAAAAGATGTCAAATTTGCTTCAGAAAAATCAGGAAACACAGGAGTTAAACATTCCAACAGCAGCATGAACTTGACCATGTCTTACATCCTGAATATTTTATGGTATATTTATTACAACAATATATTCAACCACAAAAACAAAAACAGAGAGACAAACACTGCTCATGTGCAACACAGCTGCATTAGCATTTCTGAGGAGCATCGAACTTCAGAATTCCTGACACTGTTTTTAATTCCACATTCTGTATTTAATTTCTCTGTATAAATAGTCAACAAAACAGTCAAGTGCTTCTGCTTCATTATGTTTGCTTTTTCCTGGCTCAGTGAGGTTCTAGGGCTCCCACACCACTTAAGTTAATAACATCACCAAATTTTCTTGAAAAAATATTTTTTCTTCCTGCACAGTGATTTACACAGTAACAGAATTGTCTCCCAAGAGTTAATGACCCTCATTTCATATTTTTGACCTCTTATGCCACTGCTTCTGACCAAAAGCAGTCAGATAACACAGCTGGGAATATCAGAAACTCTCTAAGGCAGCCACTGAGACTCTTAGTGGCACCATCCAGCTGAGGATGGGTCCAGATGGGACACAGGCAGACTGTCCTGCAGACCTGGGATGCTCCAATAGTGGAAACAAAAGTGTCTGTAAGACTTTTTCCTCTGCTTCCTTTTCAGGGATTTCTGCTTTTCCAATTTCAACTGAAATTGCCCTGTCTTAAATTTAGTTAAACAAAATAGTGACAATGCAAGTGCCCAGTTGGGTCACTATCAAACATCCAATCAGTGCTAACTAGGTAGCTCCTTTACATCACATTACAAACACATCAGAGTAACTTATGCCTTTAAAGATACGCACTTAGGTCAAAGAGATTTCAGCACATAGGAAATCTGAAAGCTTAGACAAAAGCTTTGCTGCAGCCTTGGACATGCCAGAGCACAACACTCACTTGAGAGCATAAGCTATTAAATGAAACAATTAAGCTTCAAAATCCTCAGGACAACTATTTGCCAGCACAGGCCCAAGAAACCCCTCAGCTAGGAGAAAGCACCCAGCTTTGTGCCCAGTCTCCCCAGCAGTGGCCACAGGCAGGTCAGGGTGGTGACTGTGAAAGGCTGTGGTGGCAGCAGCTCCAGCTGTTTGCTGCGTGCTGCAGCTTTCTGAAGCACCCAGTTCAAGATGAGGGGGATCTAACTGAGCTTTGGAACCCCAGAACTAGAACAAAGTCTGAGAACATCTTGAGTTTCTCAGATTAAAATAGAGCAGCAGGAGAAACAGACTGTGAATAGTAACATTTCAGGAGTTTGGATTTTCAAATCATTTGGTAAATACTTCCAAAAGCTTTAGTTTATCAACTTTTAAGTTCCTTTACTGTTCCACAAAAATACACTGCAAATCCAAAGTTATGGTTAGGAACAGGATACTCCCGTTCCTCAAAACACAGTTCAGTGGATTCATTTTTAAAACCAAATTGCAGTACCCTTTTTTTTTAAAAAAAAAAAGCCCAACAAACAACTGGAATTAGAAATGCACAAGAATTGTCAAAATCTACACTTGATGCAGTTATTGGGGTTTTGTTTTGTTGGGTTTTTTTTTAGTTTTGATCTAAACTAAACAAAGGCTTGCACCCTAATTCTCTTTGGCAGAATAAAAAGGAGTGAGGAACAGGACACTTTCAAACAAGCCCTTTCCCATTTGGCTCTCTTCACTGAACCCCAGCAGATTCCTAGTTTCTTACATCTATATATAGGAAAAAACTGACACCTATTGGCAACTTTAATATTACTGCATAAAGCTGTTTTTCTTGAAACGATTACAAGAAACAGCTTTTCCTAACTAGATTTTTCTTTCAATGCATAGATAATATAAATAGATGACTGAAAATACATCCAGAAAATTTCAGACTCTCCTTTGTAACAACAGAACTCTGACTCTTTGAAAGCAAAATATTTTTTCCTCAGTAATCTACAAATTTTAAGAGGTTATTCTAATTGATAAACAGGAGCATTAGTCACTAACTGCTTGGAAAAAAATATAACTTTTTCAAGGAGTAATACTTTCTTGGTGTTTAGCATTGCAACACAGTCCTGGCAGCAGGTAAATGATGCCCCAATCCTAACCACATCCCATGACAGCACAGAGGACAAGCAGTAGGAAACATACCCTTGGTCTCTACTAACCTATAAATTACTGTCACAGATGTCACAGCAGCAAAGGGACATCAGAGGAACAGCTTTTGGAGAGCACCTTACCCGTTACAATCAACTGCCTCCTGTAAGTCACAGGGTACAGAGGGCTAAAGGAGAGTGAAATAGTTCCTTCGTGTTCAAGATCCGTTAAAGCACCTGCAGGCAAACCCCTGCCTCTAGTTTTCTACTCTAACACTTCGCTGTCTTGCTTGAGCTTTGGGGGCCTGCTAAAGTAAGGACACATTAAAAATGCCCCAGTATTCCTGGGCCTAAGGGGCTACATCAAATGAGAAGTGGGCAGATCACCATCAATGTTTCCAAACTGCTGCTGTGCACGACTTCAAACTGAGAATCTGGAAGTTTTGAATATATTTGTGCAAACAGAAGAATGTTTTAGCTACCTAAGGATGTCAGTGAAGGTGCTCTTCACAACGGAGAGATATTAGTTACAGCAGTAATAAATATTAAAAAATCCCCAACATTTAAAAAAGCCAAAGACTCACAGTGTCACATGTGGGGTTTCTTTGAAGCAACCAGTTTCCTGGAACTCCAAATGAAGTCATGAGCCCTGCTTTGAGGATTCTGAAACAATTCCCCCAAAATAAACTAAAAAATAACAATAATAATAATCTGTTTTCTCTCACTCCACCAGTACAGCAGAAAGACTGAAGCCAATTATGATACATACTCGTAACGAAGAATTTTTTGGTGAAAGTACAGCTGTCAAAGGCAGCAATTTTCTCCTGCAGGACTACGACGAGTATCCTGAAAACACAGAAATAGAACGTGTGCTTTAAACATTAAATGCATTGGTTTAAAGATTCAATATCTAAATGTAATTATTTCAAAAGCATCAATATAAATTCTACAGTGATAAACTGCCAGGTTACCAACCCAGGGCAGTTATTGAGGATTCTCTCTCAGCCAACCACATCACCTTCGCTTCAGGAAGCACACAGATCTGATAGAGAACAACACAGCACATTTATGATCTACCTCCTGCAGTAAAAGCTCCATTAGAAACAAAGAGGGGAACTGCCAGGATCCTGAATTACTTTCAGTGACTCAAGTAACAATCAAATCAGCAGTCGGTAGAACACAAGCTAAATTTGAAATAATCCCATTGCCCCTCTCACATCAAATTTATTAAACCATCTTATTTAACTAAACACTGGGGGGTTTCATACAACAGACAGCAGCACCTGGATACAGTTGGGAGAAACAGAATGTATAAACTGGAAAAAATACAGGTATATGTTTATGTATTCACTGGTGCAGGTTCACATTTTAATGTAAAAATACCTGTTCTTTCCCTGAAACAAAGAATATGTGATGAATAGACCTGAGACCCTGCACTGCCTCAGAGAGGGGAGGCCAAAGATGCAAGTCTGGAAAGTGAAGCATCTTGAGAGTTTTACAATGAGGATATCTCTCCTCCACATTCGTGACCTCCCAAAACCAAGTTCTTGTACTCCTGACAAGAATGAACCATTTGGGAAGCCAACAAATAAATAGATAAAATCTACCTGCTGTCTGGAACATTTAGTAATATGACATAATTAAGAATCTAATTCTTCTCTCATTAGGAAGAATATGAGAGGGTTTTTTTTAATTATCTGACACTACAGAGCATTGCCTAATGCTGTTCTAAAACTTTTAACTGAAAAAAGGTAGGATGTGGCAAAAAAATTAATGATATCCAATGACTAAAATGCACACCTAATGCCTTATCTGAAAGTTATGATTGCATACTGCAGTATACAATAAACATCTTTAGAAAGATGATGAATCACATCAGACTCAGCACATATCCTTGGGTGAAGGGTGATGCTTATCTTCCATCAGGGTGAAAAATCTGATTAAGGTAAAAAAAAACCAAACCAACAAAAAAACCCCCACCTCTTTTTTTCCCCATCTTGTTTAGCCACAAGAACACTACCCTGTTAACACAAAAGAGCTCAATACCCCTAAGAGTCTTTGATGAAAGACTATACTTAGCGCAAAATATACACCTTACCCCCATGCTTGCTGATGTCTTCAGATACAGAAATAAGTCTTGAGCCACTATTTCCACATGGAAAACTGTACTAATGCTCTTCTCCATCAGGCATGTTTTCTCTATGTGCCTGCTATTTGATTTGTTATTATTTTTTCCAACACATTGACCAAGTAATGTCGATTGCATCTGTAGTTCCCCAGAGGACTACTGAAGCCTGCTCAACTAATTAGTTTTTGGACAAAATAGTTTTAGTTAAAAAACATAACTTCCAACTGCTTAAACTGTAGGAGAAAACAAACAAAAAAATATCAATACCAACTTCTTCCACAAGGCCATGAAGAAAGTTAACCAATAAATAATGGAAAGACTTTGGATGTGTGTGTAAGGGTAATGTATATATAGAAAATCTATGTATATTTGATTGTACTACTTCCCAATCCTGTAGATTTTTGTTTTGTGTTCTTTGAAGATGTACTGTCTTTCTGCATAAATAAAAACCTACCAGATGGATGATTCTGGAGTATAAATACATAAATAATAAACAGTTTACCTTTCTTCTGCAACTCCAAGTTTTATTTTAAGTCCAAATTTTCAGCCTCCATCAGTCCCCAGTACTGTTAACACAACATTAGCAGGCACTGGGCCACATTTAATGCATTTTCAATCTGAAATAGCAGCTTTCCTCAGATAGTAACTGAATCTGATGCATTCCAGAAAAGCACCTACCCTGGATACAGCCACACTGCTTTCAAGTAGCTTTTCCAGTTTTACCACTTAGGAAAAGAAACATTAGCACCTGGAAAGGCTTTTTAGCTGGGAGAAGCTCTGAATGATGATTTGCCTTTCAACTGTTCATACAACTAGATTTTTTTGTCTGCTAGGAGGCCAGACTGGAAAAATTTACTATCAGCATACTGCACACAAGGGAACTTTAAATTTTTCAAGGGACAGTTGCACAGATAAGTCCTGAACTCCTCCTGACAGCTTTGAAACAACAGTGAGCTATTCATGGCACGAAACTGTCACCAACTCAACCACTTCAGAGAAACTGGGTTTTGATGTAACAATCATACCAACATCCTGCAATAAGCAGATTGACAAGGGTAACAAAGAGTTCCATCCTTTACTGCCTTGAACATTCCACCACCAAAATATCCTCATTAGATTAGTTGTGGTACTAAAGGTGTTTGTTCAATAGTATTACTTTTCTTCTGTAACTTGTAGGTGACCTAACGTCTCCACTGATGGTAAACTGACAAACAGGTATTTAACAAACCCCTTGTGGCTTCTAAAGTTGGGTTTGGGGGTGTTTTTTATAGTTTTGAATATAAAACCTGAAATACAAGGGTGTTCAGTTTTGTATGTCTTGGAGAGATCAAGACCTGAAGTTAATTCAGAAGAAAAGGAACTCATTCTATAGACAAAGAATAGGTTTAATTCCATTTGAACTGTAGGATGCTCAGCCTCCTGAGCCTTTTTTTCTCAGAAATTCAGTGTCATTATCCCAACTAAGAGATGCTGGTTTGTTATTTGACTCACAGGAACAATATTTCCTGCAAACCACAGATTGCACACCAGGAATTCTGTGGATGTGCAGAAGGCAGTGCACGACAGAACAATGGAACACAAAGAAGAGAGACCAACTCTTCAGTGCTTTATACTCTTTAAACTCTCAATGATCCCATTTCTCCACTGTAGGTGGATGATAGAGGATTCCAACGATTCCTGCTCACCCTCATCACAACTGAAAGCAGCTTAAATGATTTCAGATGCAAAACGTTTGGAGCTTCTTAAATAAAAGCCACTGGAGAAGCATATTGTCATATTCCAACTGAAATATTACTTGAGAAATGGAGACTGTGCTTACAGGAAAGTTAAAATAATAAAGTCAGGGAGTGCATACACCAGAAATTGTATTCATTACTGAAATTTTATATGCTCTCACACAGAAAGAATGTATAGTAAACATCCTTACCTTTTATTGCAGTGCAGATCATAAATAGGAGTTTTGAACTGGATGGATTTGACCATCTCGCCTGTTCGCAAAGAATAGAGGTCCACACAACAGTAAGGTGGGCTTGTGCTAAAATCAACACAAAAAAATATTTTAATGGAAAAAAGTATTTTTTGTAATTTTTATTTTAAAACTATTTCAGACCCCCTGTATTATTTAGCAGTCTAAATTAAAAATCCAGCAATCTGAGCAGAATTCTGGAGAACAAAGGTCAATATAAGCCTTTTACATTAAGGGAAGGCATGATTAAAATTGAATTATGATACCCATAATGGTCAAGAATCTGCATTGTGCAACTAATTATCAAGCATTTTGTTTCCTTTGTCACAAATAAGACTTTGGAACAGCAGATCTGACCAGCTAATTACAAGCCATTTGATAGTCACGATGCTTTAGATGACATTCTAGTTATTTAAACAATATTTGCAGTTACACATTCCTCAAGGGAGTACTTGCTTCACTGTGCAACAGCTGAATCATGATTTGATAGAGACACATTACACAGAATTTACATTACATCTCTGATGGACTTTTGTTTTAACTGTATAGATCTTTTCAACTGCTTTGTGTCACTTTTATCATTTCAATATAAATAAAGCTTTAAGGCCATTCCTGAATTAAAAGGCTTGCCTGTTTTTGAGAGGGAGAAACTGCCGAGTGGCCCGATAGTGCTGAGGAAGGTAGTAGTGGAAACCATTTACAAGCTGAGGAGAGGCTTTGATGTGGCAGTTCTTTTCCATAACACCTTTTTTCCCCTCCAAGAACGCATTAAAACGTTGGCTACTTCTAGGTCAACGAATAGGAACGAGCACAAATTGCCAGCTGTACAAACACACACTAGCTATTGGGGAAAGAGGGTGTTTCCCCTTGCCCATATCTGTTTTATTTTATAGAGTTTAACACAATTCCTGACACAACACTTGCTTGTCTTTTGGATCTGCTCAAGCTGCTTGAGAATTTTCTGGAGAATTGAAGTACAAATGCCAGCTGTTTACCCCAAATGCCTCGAGAGAGTGAAATGGTGCCTACAGGGAGTATATGGCAAAGAAACTATATAAAATATACACACAGAAAGACAACCGTCAAAGAAATAATAGGAAAAAACAAGTTTTGACATCTTGCCTACTGAAATTCTTCCCAAAATACACATTTTTCTAGGCACATACCTAGGCTAATAACTAGAGGGTGCTATTCATTACTTTTAAGCACTTCAAAGGCTTTTCAAAATCACTTTTACAGCACTGACACAGGTTCTAGTTTACACTCGAAGCTCACTGGGGAGAGAAAATGCAGAAAGCCACAGCAAGGTCTACGGACACACTTTTTTACTTAAGTACCTTTATAACAAAGAAAATGACCATTTGGTAAAAGGGCACAGCAATTCTTATTTCGAAACAGAAATCAAAGAAGTTGACACATCCAAAATTCTGTCTGCACAATTGATACCCAATCTTATCTCCTTAGCAGCCTGTGCTAAAATGTTCCTTTTTGACTCAACATGGAACTTCACACATGACCACAACTCAGGAGTACATCCCATCTAAAAGGTATTGCACCAACTACATTATGGGTAATAAACTGTCACTCAAATGAATAATTATTGTGTCATGCCTTTCTTTTGGCTAATCATGGCAAGACCATTCTAGCAATGCTTTTTTAAACCACACTGGCTAAAAAGCAGTAACCTGAGTTCTGATCAAGTAGCTGACACTAGGTCAGAAGTACTGTGAAACTCTACCTAGATCCAAGTCAAAAGACCTCTCTCTAAATGTTATCTGTATTTTAATTCCATGGTACACTGCAATTCATGATCAGAAAATAATATGCATGTTTGTCATTTGAGTTTTTTCATGTTCTGACATAAATACAAAGACAAGGTCAATTACATTTGAGGGTGCTCCTAGGATGTAGTCAACAGAAACAATTGGCAATAGCCAGAAAAAGTCACACTTGTTGTTCTTCCTTATCCCAGGAGGGGATGTTCCTGGCAGCACAGATGCTCAGCATTAGCAGGAGTCTTCAGAGAACCAGCAATAAGAGATGCACAACAGGGCTACAGAGCTAGAACCATCTTGTCACCACAGACCTGCAGCACAATGCAGCTGCTTCTGACACTTTGGGGACCTCCCCTAAGCTCCTGCCAGCTCCTAATCTTCTTGCAACAGGGAATTCAGGGATTTCTACAGCCCAGGTTGTAGAGGAAGTCAGATTCAATTACATTCAAATACATTCAATTACCCTTTACATTCCTAAAGTTACAAAGCCAGACCCAGTTTTGGATATAGCTTTTAGAAGTGACACATCTTAACTCCTTTAAGTCACACAGAGTTTAAGGCAGAGCCACACACACTCACAAAAGCATCTCTTGCCCATTGGATGGTCTCAAAACCTTAGAACTGCACACAATCAAATTACTGCATCCTGCTGTATTTCAGGAATAGTCATGAAGATTCATCAGAGGACAATACAGACACTGGAAGTAAACTGAAATATATAGTGGATGGCCTCTCAGCCTAGGCCAACAAAACTACCATGGTTTGGGAGAAAAAGCACAGAGGATTCTAGCTAAGAAGCTTTTCTTCTGATAAACTGAAGGTTCATGTAAGTCTCATTGATGAGAAGGGCTCTCATAATATTTTAGTGTACCAGTGATAATTAAGTAAAGGGGAATGATTAAGACAGGAATGTGAAAACACTGGGTTTTTGCCATCTGGTAATAACAATGAGGCTGTCACAAATAAAATATTTGCAATTTACTCCCACAGATAATTGACAAATTTTCATCATCTACCATGATTGCTAAAATAGCTGCTTAATGCAGAGATATCAACAATGTTGGAAGTAACAGACACAAATGCACCAATGACTTCAAAACACTGGTGCTAAGGAAGTTACACTCAGGCTCTTGTACCTTCTTCTATCTGACCACAGCATTGCAGGCATAGAAGGAAAATAACAGATGCCTTGTACAGCTGGCACTTGACTACATCTGTGCTTGTGCATCACGACATAACTACCACCTCTTCACAGATTTCCTAGCTATGAGTCACCCCGTTTATAAAAGCTCTGTGTAAAGTGTTTGCATACAGAGACAAATATACTGTACAAAACACACACACTTCTTATATGAAAAAAAAACAAAACTGATGCAACCAACACAAGGCCAGATTTTCCTGTGCCTAGAAAGATTTTCCTTTGCCTGCTCCAAAGCACCTACTTGCCTCCCCACCCTGCCATGTGATGAACAACATTCCACTCAGAGAATGGACATAAATTACAGAATGGATTCATGAGTCCAGAAAGAAAATACAAATTAAAATGTTTGAGAGGTGTAAAACTGAAACAGAGCTTCTGCTGCAAAAGGCCATCACCAGGAATTTAGAAGGCAATCTATACATGAGGTGTTTTCCATTTCATTGTAGCATTTAAAGAAATAATCTCAGGATGGAAGCTGACTAGCCAACATCACTGTGTATCCTACACCACCTTCACAAAAATCAGGCCTAGAATCTTTTTCTAAAGAGACCAAGGGAAATGTCCATCTACCTATTTGTTTTGTTCTGAATGTATAAAACAAACTTGATGAGATTATGTAAATTGGGATCAATGACAGGATTACAGCACTATAACACATTTTAAATAGCAATAAAATCTCTTCAGTGTTGCATCATTCTCATTTTCTTTCCGAAAGACACAGATCAGAATGAAAACTTTAAAAATAATTCTAGGATTCCATCTTTTATTCCTTAAACACAACTGTAGAAAAAGCTTCCACTGAGACTTTCATCACCTAGTCTCCTAAAACTCTCTGGCTCTCTGCATCCCTACTTTTCACAATAAAAACTTGAAAACTCAACTCCGTAAGCAATTTTCTTATCTTCATTCATGGCACTTCAATTTCATTCAAAAAATTAGGAAAAGAAAAGTAATAATTCCGAGAAAGTGACACTTCCCAAAGATGGGTGTGTAGCAGTGAAACACAAAGCTGAAGAGACATTTTAAGTGTACCACAAATTGCAAAAAGCATGGAAGCACTTATTTCTAAATAAAAAAAACCTGTACCAATCTTAGACACATGTTCCTAAATCTAATCCTTGAAATACAAGAGAGGAAATTATTTTGATACAGCACTAAAAGATCCTGCTAAATAGCAGGAGATACAAACTTCGTTCTTGTATCTTCCTCAAATATTTTGGTCCAGTGTATTTATCTAGTAAAAAAAGTTCCATGTTATTATCTTACCTCCCTGACATTCTCATGGGCATATAATAAAAGTGGTTTTGAAGAGTCATTAACTCTGCAGAAACCATTTTCTTACAGGTAAACAACAAGTCTCAGCCCAAATAACAAAGAAACAAAAACATACCAAAAGAAAAACACATTATTTGCTCACATGTTGAAAGAGGAAAAGACGGGACTTGTGTGATTTTGTCTAGTGGTTGTTTTGGCACAAAGTGATCCTGTGTGTTCTGTGTTCAAGTAAACCACTAATTTTCTGAACAAAGGAAAGATAAAAGGTGAATTAACATGCACTGTGCAACAGGCAGGCAGCACAAAGACATGAAGGACTGAGAGCAGAGGTAACCACTCCTTTCAAAGTCTTTCAATGAAAATTATTGGAAAAGATCAAAAAGCTCTGTCTGAAGTGTTGAACCCTCCCTCTTACCAATGCTAATGTTTAGCAATTGCATTCATCTTTTCCCCTTCTACTTTTTTTGGCTACAAGTTTAGCAGCATTTTGTTTCTGTAATTTCAGAAGCAAGGCATTTCTCCACAGCGGGGAGTCTCAGGAAGGACTGGTTTCTGCCTCCGTGCATAACTCAGGTCGTGGTCTGGGGGAAGCTGAGGTTTGACAGTGGTCTGCTGCTCCTGAAGGTCGTATCCACTGCAGGAGAACTGCCAGTATCTTGGTTTTCTGTCTCTGCAGCAACATAAATCCCTATCCTCAGGTAAAAATATCTTTTACTGCAAGGTGTGGTACTTTATAAACCTTTCCTGCTAACAGGCAAATTGATATTATCATCATTAGCTACCTTGGTATAGATTAAGTCCATAAATTATAAAAGACAAAGATGTTAAGCAGCTGTGTTACGTCATGTCTATTTCAGCCAAAGTTGTGTCCATTTGTCTTTAGCAAAATGATTCTTAAAGAAGCTAAACTTCATTAAAAGGCAAAACTTGTAATTACATAAATTACATTGCCACATGATTACATGTTTTGTAACACTGTTCAAAGAGTACCTAATGGTAATAGCACATTAAAATAAGCTTATTACAAAGCAAGTAAATTATTTGCCTTATTCTTCATGTCTATCCTCCTGTACCTGCTACCATTTGTGTTTTCACAATGTTCTACCCAGTCCTGTACACACAGTCCTTTCCAAGGGCAATCACATGCATTTTTATAATCTACTAACTCTTTATCAAGTTAAAGAGCTATGGTAAAAAATCCCTGCCTTCAGCAAAACATTTGCATACCTTTGGAAGAGATTTAAGAACCTGAAATAAAAAGGCATTTTGATGCCAGGGCATTGCCATGCTGTTTACTTCTCCACTCTTTGCACAGCTAGCCAAGGTAATGAACTAACTTGGTATTTGAAATCCACTGGTTTTGAGAAGAAAGTTATCTATCTACACATATTTCAATTTCTATTCTATTATAGGAGGTTACAAGCCTTAATTTCTTCCATCAGATCCCCACTTCTGTTGGCTTCCAAGAGAGCTTCTTCCCCACTGTTTTATCCTTATTTATCGGTTCACTAGCTGATATTTGCTGTCGAGTGTTAAATACACAGACTCCTGTGAAGCTGTTCTAATTACCATCCTATGAATCCGTTGTCAAGTGCTGGTTGTAAATGGAAAGGCCAGCACTCCCCTCCAGGAGATCAAGTGCATCCACTTACCATAACAATAGTGCACAATGGACAGCTACACACATGCACCACAAACAGCATTTATCCCAGCGGCCCAACATACTAGACCCTTCACAGCACAGCAAGAAAAGACCCAATTCTAAAGGATTATGAGTAAAAAAAAAAAAAAAGAAAAAAAAAGAAAAAAAAAAAGCACAAGAGGAAGAACAAAAAGTGGTAGGGGAAAAAAAAAAAAGATTATGTTGCATGAATAATGTAGCAAGATGATGGAGAACAGGATTTAAAAGCAACTCATCACCAGACAAGGCACTGTGACTTCAGAAGTTTCATAAGTTAAGAAGTTTCATACCTGTGGAAAACAGTTGCCAGCCCATTTCTTAATCTCAGATGTGAGATTTTTCAGATACATTTCAAATATTCAAAGCAAAGTACACTGGGCCAAATCTGCAGTTATATTCAACTTTCAGGATATCTACTCTTGCAATTTTATAATGTTTTTCTTGTATGATGAATAAAAATTTAGCTACATGGATTCCTGTCATCCTTTCCTACATGGCCACACAGTTACCCATAGGTAGAAATAGGAAGCTATTACCTCTATATGGTCTCTACAGTATCATACAACTTGTGATGAGCTTAATGCTGACAGAGACTTCTCTGATGGAGCCCTTACAACAAAATTCCCTCTAGTTCCTCAAGTTTACAGTTATTCCTGACTCAGTATAAAATTAAAAGTTGTTTCCACTCTAAGGGCTGTACTGGGGATCTGAAAATACACATTTCCCTGACAATTCTAGAACAGACATTTTGAATGAATGGAGGTCAAGGGTTTTTTTTCAGTTCTAAGTACTTTTGACACCTACTTACATCCACTTTTTGTTCAAGTAAATCAACTACTTCTTTGCCTCCTGTCTCTAGCATCAGAAAGACTGTGTCATACACTACCAAAAAGAGGAAAACTTAAGATTGGGCTTTATCCACGTATTGGTATTATTGTAATAGATACTATAAGAACAGTACCATCAGTTCCAGAAGTAAACAGGAAGGGGAATCCTTAAAAATACTAAAATGCTTCACAACCTCCAAATTACCCAGTTTTAGCAGCTGGTGGCTTTCCCCACACTCTGCAGTACCAGCAGCACATTACCTGTTTCTGCCCATAACATCACCCCTCCTCAGCATCAGAAGAGACCTTCCACATCTGCCTGGTTGGTCTGGTTTTGGTTTTTAATATTTTCAAAGAACTCAAAGCTAAATAAAGCCCCACAGCAGCCCCCAGTGTACCTTTCTGTGCCCAAGCATGCTGGATTACCTTGCTTCACTCTACGGCATGTGGCGCGTCTGTCGCTGAAGTGTAAGACACAGCACAAGCTGGCTGTTCAGCTGTGGCATTGCCTTTGCAGAGAGACTCGAGTGTGACACACTTTCCACTTCACTGAGACATACCACATGTTACAAAACAGAGCTGTCCCATCATATTTCCAGTTAGTTAATATAGGAAGATTAGCGGCATCTCAAGAGATTTGTTTATCTACAAGGCTTACTTGACCATAGCTATCACTGAGGAAAAGTGCATCTGGAGCTCCACTCTCCAGATCAGAAACATTTTTTTTTTTATACTCTATTCTGCACTAGATTTTGTTCTCATGTGTATCCAAAGCAGCCCTTTTACACAGAAGTTATGAACCTGCACTGGCTGTCCTTGATCATTCAGTGAACACACACTCAGCTGGAAAAATTTCTGTACATCTTGGAGAGCACAAGCAAAGATTAACTTCAGAGTAAGATGCAAAGATGCTTGTCATTCCTGTATCAAAGATTAACATTTTTACAATCAGCTGATTAAGCTTACAATCTGGTAGATGCATTTCCTTCGAAAATATAGAATGAAATAAATTTAAGAGCTGACTTGTCCTTGTTCTTACTGTCAAGTGTAGCAAAATTCGCCACCAAAATGAACATATGTAATTTGCACTGTTACAAATGCTACACCAATCTCCAAGGTTATACAAGATGAACCAAAAGCAAAAGTGTAGCAACATTTTTCTTAGCAAGAGTCAGCTACATGTCAAAGCTTGAAAGAAAAATACCAATTTTCTGGGAGCACAACACGGAGTAATAAGATGCTGAAATGTCTCAGCTTCAGCCAAATTTCACCAAGCACATGTAAAGATGAACAGAACATTTTGTGCAGCCACTCACAGCCTTAGAGCCACAGTTAGCCCCAGATTTTATAAACTGCCAATACACAGAAAACTGCAAATCAATAACAGAGGGTTTTTGAAATTTGAGGCATCATTTTTATTGTCAGTACTTTTTGAAAATTTTTCAGAAAATAAAGTTCATATAGACAGCAGTTGATTATTGCAACGTACAGACACTAATTGTATACATTTGAGGCATTGTTACATTTAATAAAGAATTCTACTAATCTGAGAGTAAGCAGGACACATTCTCTGAAGCACACTACAAAGCTTTTTCAAAAAAACTATTGTGAGCATCCAGTTCCTCTTCAATCTGTGTACGTCAAAGGCCCCACCTTGCATGCAACCGAATAATCAATCATCGTTATTTAAATGGTGTCTTTACTTGCAACTGTTAACATGGTACAAATATTACAAAGGACCAAATATTTTATCCTGTTGATTCTTGTAACAAATTTCTGTAGGTTTCACGTTTATTCTTTCTTTACTGTGCTTCACCTCATGATTCATGGCTCTGACAGGCCTATCGGCACCTTCTCATCTCATCGGGCAATCACCACCACCACAGGCCTAATTAAGCAAGCAGCTCCACGCCTGCCTGCCCACCATCCCAAGCCCTCTGCAAAACCACTTTTTGGATTCAACATTAAACAGAAAACCCTGTACCAACCTGCTTTATCTAAACCAGGTTTGCCTGGTTTCATCACTTCTGTATTAAGTAGCCTCTGCCTCACATTGCATGACAGCAATCATTAGAAGACATCTTTCAGTTGCGTCTGAGACTACTAAACCATAATTGTTTATATGCTAGTATATGGCTCAAATTACAGGTTTTGAGAAGCTTGAAAACAATCCCATTTCTAAGAGAGAATTAGAGGGTTTTAGAGAGCATATGGCTGAAGTTGAGCACAGAGAAGCTTAGATCTTATGGTTTAAGCACTTGCAAATCACTGCAAACAACAAAGCCTCCACTAGGCTCTGGTCACATCAGGTAGATCAAAATTTTCACAAGCACACATTGTATGTTCTTACGTCTTACTTGATTTATTTCATGACTTGATACAGCAAACAACATTCTACATATACAGAGAATTCTCCCTGTAACTGACCTCACTGAAAGCTGGTTTGAACTCACCACATAGCACCTGAAAAGAACGACTCCGAAGTAGGAGCCCCATGAACAGCAAAACAAATTGTCTGCTTTTCTTTAAACTGTCCTGAAGGCTGAGATCCTCTGTGAATTGCTTACCACTGAAGAAACCCTTTAGCTCATGTTCTACCCATCAGCATAGCCACCTCAACTGGCCCACAGTCCATAAAATTTGGGGGAATATCACAGTTAAAACAGATGATAATTCCAGGAGGAATTTAAATTACTAAGGAAGGACTCACAGAAAAGCTCCCTTCTCACCACAGACACGGCCACCTACTGCAGCAGAGCCTAAAATGGGAGATACAGCCTTCACATTGTGCAGACAAAATTGATTCAAACTTTTACTGTTATTTTATTAATGATCATCTGTAAAACGAGGTAATTATACTGTACAGATATTCAATTAATAATTTAAATCACAATTAATTTCAAAAACAAGTCTGTGAGCAATCAAAAAAAAACGCAATCCCTCAGGTGATATACTCTGAATCCTAGTCAAAAAATTGAAGGGATTAAGAAAGCTCTTTTAAGAACACGCCTTACAGCTTTTTCACAAAGGAGCTTTCTAAATCTCTGGTTTGAGTTACTGATGGGGAAAAAAACAAACAACATTACACATTTTAATTATTTGTAAATTTTACATGTTCAAGCTAATAAAATATATCCATTCTGCCTCAAAAAAATAGATCAGAACTAAAGAATAATCATATCAGACTTTATAAAATGGCTTGTACTTACTGCTTTTTAATTGTCTTTTCGCATACTTCAGAAGTAAAATAATCTAATCCCTACATGAATGCTTTAGCTTAGAAAAATCCCTTGACATTTCCTCTATATATTAAATATTACTACTGAAGAAAAAAAAACCAAAAACAAAACACAGAGAAAAAGGACAGTATCTCCAGAGTGACCACTGTAAGACAGAACACAGCATTTAGTAACAGATGCAAAGTTTAAATACTGTCAGGTTGAAGTGAATGACTCAAGTGGCAGCAATTGTGCAGCAGTACAGATACAATGGTTGTAAATAAATGAAGTTTACAATTAGCTGCTCAGACTCTGAGCAGGAAGTGACAGCCGTTATTTATGAAAAAAAATTAAATGTTATCAATATCTGATGGTGTTAGCATCCTCAGAAAGAGGACAAGTTAAATCCTTCTAAATTTCCAACTATTTTGCGATGTACTTGAAATCTCTCAAAGTATAGAGCACAGAAATAACCTTAAAATGTAAGTAAAGAAAATATAATCCTCAACTGTTCTCTGGGTCTGTGTCACATTGATTTATAACAGTTATTTCGAAGACAGACAAAAACACACAGATGCAAACAATTACTCTATTTTTGTAGGCAACAAGTGAGGTGGGTGGTAACTGAGAAATTTTGAAAAATCCTGTCACAATATTCCGTTTTTTCTTAAGTAACCCTCATCACACAACAAACGCTCGCCACATCAGAGACTTTCCAGGGCCTGAAGGGCCACTTTGATTCCAGACCGCTGCAGGCATTAGTGGGGACGTAATTAGGGTAAAAAGTTCAACCACAGTTCCATGTCTAGAGTGCTGCCAGAAATAAATTTCCTCTCATTCACTGGTTTCTACTGTACCCTCCCTGAGAAACATATTGAAAACACATTTATCTTTGTAGAGTTTGTTCCTCTTCTAATTAACTTTATAGCGTTTACAGTATTTAATAATTTAAAGTGGAATTTAAAGTGGCCCTGGAAC
Organism: Corythornis vintsioides; assembly: GCA_025447755.1. Taxonomy (NCBI): domain Eukaryota; kingdom Metazoa; phylum Chordata; class Aves; order Coraciiformes; family Alcedinidae; genus Corythornis; species Corythornis vintsioides. The sequence goes on along the minus strand of JAOEGS010009201.1, from coordinate 20,936 downwards.
CAGCAGCTTTGCCTGTAATGGTGCTGTGCATTATCTTTTCCCTGTAGTGCTTCTTCTGACAAGTTACTCCAGGAAGGTATGTGCTCCAGCTGGTTTGAGCTGGATGTACATTTAGCGAATGGCTACTTCCTCCCCTCCATCTCCTCCCCGTATCATTACACACACGGGGGGTTGGAGCAGCAGTAAAATGAAACGTCTCAGCTCAGAAATCTGCTCTCCCAAACCTCCATGCTATCCCAAGGATCGCTTAGAAAAGGTTTATCTTTTTACAGCTTAATAAATCAAGGCTTTAGAAGGTCAAAACTACCCGTAGTTCTCACCAACTGGTCAAAGTTTGACCCCAAATGCTCATTTTCTTCCTTCTACTTTTGATCCAAGATGAACAGTTTATTATAGTTCAAAGGTTGTTTCTTACTATAGTTCAATCAGACAAACATTTGATATATCAGAACACCAGATCTTTCCTACCCTTGGTATTTACAAATGGGAACACTACCTTATTCCATTAAAGCTGTCTCTCCTAGCATTTCAGTCAGTGAGAAAACTCACAGAATTACCTGAAAATATTACTTCAACAGTGCAAAAACAATTGGAAGCATATTCATTTTCTTACAGAAACAAGTCACCAGAAAAAAATCTGGAATCTGAAGAGCTCTTTTTAGGACTAAGACCATTTCTGCCTTTAGCACATAACACAACAGTCAAATCCAACATCACTAAAAGGAATTTAAACTACTTTATACAGGAGTTGTCTCTCATGCTCTTAAAAGCTACCACACAACCTGTTAAGACTAAACTGATTCTTTCTACAATAACCAGAGAGGATAATGTTTTTCATCTGCTAGAACGGAAGGAAATCTTTGCAAGGCAGTTGATAGGACAGCACTTTGCAGTTAATGATGTTTTACAGTTTTTCAACAGCAAAAGAGCCTTTGGGACTCAATCTCTCAAAGATAACAGAAATGAGAGCGCTTTATCCAACTTTAAAGGTTCTGCTCTACTTTTAAGAACAGAGCCAATTAAGCTTGCTGTCTAGAAATTTAAACTTATACATCCTTGACAGTCTTCAAAAAAATAAAGCTGGGAAGAAAAAAATATGTCCAAATTCTGCAGAGTCCACAAATATTCAACAAACTTCATGAAATTTATTTCATAGTGTCCAATAAAATTGAAAATCATAACCATCTGTCCAACTCATTTTTATATGTGATTTGAAAAAAACATGTTGTATTTTATCTCAAATGGATACACCCTTTGCACACTTATTGCATGATTCAGTCTCTGGCATGGCTGGGTGAGTCCAGGGCACAACCACTGCATCAGCAATGGCATTCCAGTAAAAATATTCCAGGGAGAGTTACTCTGAGCAGTGTGAGAACTGTGAACAAGAACTTCATTCATCATAGCTAATTCCCTTCTCGTGGGTGATCCTTCCAGAAAGCCTTGCTATTTGTCTCTGACAAATCATTTCACAGCTAGCTAATTTTAAACATTAAAAGCCACAGACACTTAGAACTGGACACTGGATTTCAGCATTAACTAGTTACTTTGCCAATAAGGAACAGGGTCATGCAATCATTTAAAAATATTCCTGTAGGAAAATATTAACACTTTATTTGATTCTGGTTTTACTCATGTAAAGCTTCTTCCTACACAAACCTTAACACTCCCATAAACACTTTCCCAAGTTAAACTTATATTAAGGCTAGTAGATTTTAAGCTACAGTAGCCACGTTAATAAACCATGCTTCCTGAAAATCTGCTGCCGATTGATTGGCCTTGTGATCTGATCAGCACAGAAAAAAAAAAAAAAAAAAAAAAAAAGCTGGCTAGCCAAGTTATGCATTTTGTTTGCTTCAGCTACTCCTCCTTCTTTAACTTGTCCTTATTTACTTTCTTCTCCCATGATTAAAAAAGATTACCTCTTGCTTCTCATGCCCTTAAATGACCTCCAGCCAATTTTTCAAGTCATCCAAAATTTTCCATCACTTGACATCATTAATAAGTCTTTCTAAAAATATATGCTAGAAACATTGCCCATGCTACAGGCTGGCTGCTTAGGTTACTGGGTAAGGTCCTTTACTCTCCATAATGTAGAAGTTTGGAAAGTCTCTGGGCATTACTCACAATTTTTAATATTCTGTAACTGATCAGTTAGCTGTACCTGGTTATCACTGTACTCATACAGTTAACCTGACTCTCACAGGTGCCTCCTCTTGCTGTTTCGCCACACAGAAAATCCATTAATATGTATCAAGCCCCATAAATTCATTTTGTGTGGATATATAGATTTGTTTATCTTATCACCAAGAACAAAGCAAGCAAGCCCCTACAGAAATCCACAAAAACACCCCCAATTTATGCAGATGTTCTTTGCTTTTTGGTTTTCCTTTAATTTGCAAATCTTGTAATCTAAGACTGAAGTTGACTGAACCAACATCTAAACCAGCACAGTAGTATCAGCCAAAAAACACAATCTGTTTCCCATTTATGTGTCAAGACTGCATCCTTTCTGGGGGCTGTGAAAACTATTGTTTTGAAAAGATTATATAGTGAATCATAGAATGGTTTGGGTTGGAAGGGGACCTTTAAAGATCATCTGGTCCAACCCCCAAGCTAGACATTTCAGGCGTTTTACTTGATGGAAAACTTGACTTTTAAAGTACAAAAATGTGCAGGCTAAAAGCTTGTTAGAAACAGTGAGACAAAAGCTTATAAAACACAAAATTAATCTTCCCTGGTAAAATCTTCATTGCGGGGAATGGAAGGATTGAGATTAGGGGCAAATCTCTCTACAGAAATTTTTACATATGCAGGTGCCAGAGATTAATTGCAAAGTATAATGTTTAAAATTTTATACAGACACTATCTTTTTTTAAAGCAGGTTCTCTACCATGACTGTCACAAAGAATTTAAGATTTACAGTTAAGAAATACTACACTTAATCAGAATACTGATGTTCAAAATGAATGTAAGTTTTGTCATCATGTAATATACAACGCTTACTGTGTTACCTTACATTACAAGGAGATGCAACCCACACACCAAGTTAGCCAGAAATTGGTTTCTGTCCAATGTTGTTAACCATGTGGGAGACATACTAAAAATTAGTAAGTCATTTTTAGACTTCTCAAAAAAACCAAAAAAACCTGTCATTCCTTAATTTGCAGAAATTACTATTATATCCACCTTTGCTTCATAATGAAGGAAAGAAGTCCTGGCATATTATCACAGACAACATTATTTCTTTCTGTGAAGTACATGGTATATTAAAGGGATAGCAAAAAATACTGAAGTTTTTTAATATAAATGATATTTTGGAAGGTATTTATTAATGACTACTTGAAAATTCTTTGCATTTCAGATTGACAAATGCTCTACAATTAAAAAAAAAAAATGCTTTTTATCAGATTTTGCTCATTAGAGTATATTTACTTTACAGCTAAAGGAAACAAGAATTTCCTGATGGTAACCACTAATGCAGACTAATGGTGAGAACCAGAAAATCCCAGCTCCTAAGCTGAACATGTCAATATCTTATTGGTACAGTCCTAAAAGACAAAATACTATTAAATGACAGTTCAGAGGACCTAGATAAAAGCTCTAGTCTATCAGATGGTTTAGCACCTGTAACACGTAAAACTTGCTCATATCTGCTCATTTTCATACCTGCTGAATGGAAATTTCTCAAAGATTTTTATGCATTTGAATATGTGTACATGAGTCCATAAAATAAGAAAACATAACACATTTTTAAGTGCCATCACTCAGCTATAATGCAGAACTGTCTGTGCACAGTATTAATAGATATTTAACACATGTGGCCTTTTCTGGTAGAGAACAGGACGTGATAATTTACAGCAATTCAGCTGTAATGAAGAGTTAATAACCTACTAAGGTTTTATCATGTCAGGTGTAAAATGCATTTATATTCTTCACCTTTCATCCAAAAAATAAGCAACTTCAAAAGCACTTTCTAGAAAAGCTACTGAAAATTGATTCTATATAAATAATTTCCAGTGGAGAGAATTTAAATTAGAGTATTGCCTCCAGATACAGAAGATTCCAAAAATATTCTTCAACAGTAAGCCATGGTGCCAACCACCATATCTTCCAAAACATGAACCATGTGCCTTATTCATTAATAACACCAGAAACTTATTTAGAAATGTCAAGATTACCAGGAATGCTCCAGGCAAAGAATAACAGTAACTGTAAATCTGAGCAGAGCAACCAGCAGTCAGAAATTCTGGAGAACTGCTCAGAATCCAAATTATGATCAAGGCTGAAGAGGTCAAACTCCACCCCACAAATCATTCTCCTTGGTAAATGATTCTGACAGGTTTTAGACAGTAACCTGGTAAAGATCTGAATGGGAGAAAGCCAGAGGGTTGTTGAAGTAACAAAAGCACTTCAGGAGGTCACAGGCTTGTCCTCACACCTTACCTGGTTGTCCTAGGATGAGGATGGAGATAAGGACAGGGGGACTGTGCTGGTGGAAGTTTTCTTTTGGGGCTACATCTCACTGAGATAAGGACATGGGCCCTATTGTCAGAACCATGTCCAACCTCATTCAGTTTGCAGTAAAGACAATGTAGTCCAATGTATCAGCACAACAGTTTGTGTGTTGGAAGACTGGGATTTGACTTCAGTATCTGCTTTGGTCTGGCTGCCTTTGTGAAAATCATTCAGTCTTTTAGACACTTTGTTTACCTTTCTGTTCAATAGGCAATATTTTAGTGTCAGTCCTACATCACTTCACTGATTATTTGACCTGCCATTTCAGTAGACAGAACAGGCCTCCCATTCCCTGCACATTTTCAGCAGTGTGCTGACAGCTGCAGTATTTCATGCCATAGCCAGCATAATCTCCAAAGTAGGTGAGGAGATGACTGTAGTGAAAATCAAGTGCTTTAGAATAAATGTTCTAGAATAAATGTAGTGTTTTCTTCAGCTATATGATTAAACTCGGTGTTTTATCTGTCCACAACCACTAAGATACATAGGAAATGATGTTAACACAAAACTAAGAACAGAACTGAAATGGTGATTCAGGTTCAGAGGCCAATCATATTTTCATGTTCTACAAAAATTCTTCTTTATGCATAACAAAGTAGAAATTTAACTACAGAAATACAGTAACACAAACTTACCTACTCATTTACAATACATATCAGCTTTTTTTTTTTTTTGGTAGAAAATCAGGAACTATCAATAATTTCTGAAATATTTCTCACTGAGGAATACAGTAACACAGTTAAAATAATGATCCTTACAGTTTTTTCACTTCCCAGATATCCCAGCTTCTAAAGCAAAGGTATGAAGAAGGAAAGTTTTTCCATCCAACATAACATTTGACATATATAAATACACTCAATTAAGGAAAAGTCCTATCAGAGCAGCATTTGCATCACTCTCATTTAGAACAAGTCATTCAGGAGATTACAGACATGGGAGGGGGAAGGAGAAAACATTGCTTTGCAAGTTGTAAACACATGAGTGAAAGACATCTCACTTCCCTACCCCTATATGGCTTTTCTTTCAAACGTTTAAGACAGGCAACATGAATATTCTGGTTTAACACAATAATAACAACTTAGAGAAATTTAGAGTCAGTCCTCCTCCACACCTAGAGTGATTAAATTCTTAACTGAATGGGGTGTGGCACAGAATTAGTCTTACTACTGTAAGAAGATTTACTCCAACTGCTCAGCCTTGGAATTGTCATGTAACAGGTTACCCTTGAAAAACCAGTATTTTCCTGCAGGTATAGATAGAAATCCTTTGCACTGTCTGAATCAACATATCAGACAGACATAAAATATCTTGAGGCCCTCTTCTATAGGTGGAGTGATACAACAGGACTGTCCAGAGTGCACAAGACTGTTAACTTATTTTTCTAACTCAAAGTAGACTTAACATGTATTTTGCTAACAGTCAATGGCTATAACAGTGAAATTGCTTGGTGTTTGTAGTTCATTTGATACACTGCTGCAGCTTGAAAACATCTTTTAATTACTTTTAAGACACAGATATTACTTTAGACACTTCTTAACAATAATTCTGACCAGAATTAAAATCAGAATAGACTAATCATAAAATTGTGTTAACACTAAGAACAGTACAAACTCAATATACCTCTGAATTTCTATCAAGAGTCTCTGATTTTTTAACACCTTCTAAAGAGCTTTATTCAATACCAAACACTAGGGAAAAAAAAAAAACAACTTAAAAGCACTTCCCAGTTTTACCCTGTTAGCAAAAGGGAATACAGCTTTAAAGATGTAATCTGCTGGGGTATTTTAGATGATATTACAAGCTTTAAGACTTTATTCTCCAAAAATACTCTTACCCAGAAGATCCAATGCTTTTGCACACACCGAGAAGAGGCCGTTTCTCTGAGAAATTATCACATTTCTGAGCACCTAGTAAGAGAGAAAGCAAAAAAGAAAGAGCAAATCACTACATAGTGCTTGTGTTACCTGCCAAAGTACAGTGCACATTGTAGGGGCCAATACACTGAAAAGGTATTGAACATATAATACACAATGGACAGGCTTTATGAGATTACTGATAGAAATACAAATAAAATACAGAGTCATAAACACTGGAAGGAAGAAGCGTTCTTGAGAGACACCAGTGAGTAGCAAAATATGCAACAAAATCTGGCCAGGGCTTTGGAGATACTTTCTATTGATTTCAGCTGGAGTTGAGGCTTCTGTAACTGCAGATGTAACTCTTGCTCCCTTTGCACTGCTCTAGAAGGGCTGTCTGCACCTGTCTGCCACCAGCTCAGGCTGCATTTTACACTTAGGTTCCCAGTTTTCCTACTGAGGTAAGTGGACTACAAGGGTGATACCCACAGGAGCAGCCTGTGACAAGCTGGACTTGGGTTTGCCCACAGCATGGCCCTGCTTACAAGCCATGCCCCGTGACTAGGAAAATACAACATGATATTCCAACCAGCCTGCAATAAGTTCCACCGCAAAGAAACTTAAGCCTTTGAGTAAGGAACCTCCAGCAGCCTGCAGTGAGACTGCCTGTGCCTGCTGTTCTCTCTCAACAGAAGCAGAGCTCTGACACCATCCCCAGCCTGCTCCTGAGGCTGGGGGTAAATATCCCTCCACTACAAGTGAGCAATGTTTTATTAAATTCCATGGCATATTTCTACCCAACTTAAACAACAGAATAACCAACACCAACACTACTGCATTTCTTCCATTTTCTCTCAACCTTTGCCTTTTCATTTATCTATCTATAGGTGTGTTTGTGACTGAATAATGGAATATTCTTTTTTTTTTCCATCCATTATACACCAAACCCTTTGATCTATAAAGAATATTAGTGATATAGTCTGTTCAAATTTCAATTCACAAATACTGGTGTACTGCACTAAATCAATTATTCAGAAAGGCACAACAATTAACAATACACATTTTCACATAACAGAGACTGTTAATTATTAATAACTCGGGTACATGCAATTAATTTGTAACAAAACCCGTTCAGTCCTCTCATCTGTACAAGGAGAAGTCTTCCCTCCTACACATTTGGGTATTTATAAAGTCAAACGGGTCATGTCAATAATTTCACCATCAACAATAGATTTACAAGTAACCTCAACCAGCCAAATGTATTTTCCTTTTATTCCTATTATTTCAAGGGCTTTTGTGAGTCATACCTGTACTGTATGTACTGACCTGTAAATTGATAAATGAAACATACAGTCTTCTTAAGAATCTGGCAACCAATTTGTTTTCTCCACTACAGGTAACAGATGAACTCCATTTGTTCCTGCCCCCTGAGCCAGTCTCTCAGCAGTGAGGGTGAAATGCCGACTACCAGGAGTTCTGACATTGATTTAAGTGGAGCCAGGATTTTACCTTAAGCATTTAACTAGACTTTTTTTCTTTTTTTTTTTTTCTTTTTTTCCTTCTTTTTTGTTTTTTTTTTTTCTTTTTTACTAGATATATTACAGATGTAAATTCACACATTTCTTTATGGGCTTGTTCCAAGTTTAACAACAACAAAGGAGGGGCAAGGGGAGTAGAGGGAAACTGCACAAGACCTGAAGGAATAACAGTTTTTAACACCCACGCTACAGATGTGCAAAAAACCGTACAAGAGGTGCTTAAACTCCTAGTATCAGCCTGGAACAACTGAAGCCCTCATTTTAAAACAAAAAATAAATAAATGACTAAAAATCCATTTTCTACTTCAAATAGATACTTTCAGAATGTAAATATTAATACGGTAGAAAAGGATCATTATTTTGAGGACTCTGCAGGCCCTGAAATCAGGTTAATAGCTGCCCCACTGACGAGATTGCAGGAAGCGACATGTGTTGTTCTCTGCGACGCTTAATGGAGCCACCAACCCAACGGAGTTCTGTGGTGGGATTTAATCTCCCAAGTTCTGGTGGATTAATTCTGATTTGTAAAATCGTGTTTTGTTTGCATGTGCGATACGCTGACGTTGCACACACCTGCTCCACACACAGTGTTTAACCAAATGCAGGATGATTGAAATGAAAAACAGCTCCCTAAATCCCCCAAATACAAAAAGTATTGAAATCCTGTTGCAAAGTCTTTTTCTTAAACTCCTTTTATTCTAAATCCTTTTAATTCTGTCATATAACACTACAGAATTTATAAAAAGCTGAAAATCCTGACAAATCACACAATTAAAGTAATGAAAACTGTCCTTCCTGCCAACAGGGCACCACCTTACCTACATCTCCATTTGGCTAAATGATGCAGTCGGGGGGTTGTTCGGTTGGTTTTTGTTTGTTTGTTTTAAATTTAACTTCAGTCATTATACTTAAAAAATGAAAAAAAAATAATAATCTGTGGCTAAATGAAATTTCATACAAATCAACATTTCAAACTTTATGAAGTCAAAAGGTTATCCACACAAGCTCAAAGCAGCTTATGTACTGTACTCCTGATGAAACTGTGAATAGATCTCTCCTGGGCCTGCTAAGGCCTCTCAATGATGCCAATAACAACAGTGACAACAACAGCAGCAGCTGCCACCCACCTTTATGAAGAAGAAAAATGAAGCCCCAGTGATTTTCACAGGAACTCAAAAGCTCCTCAAACCTCTGAAAAGTACCCTCATTTCCCCTGCCTAAGAATGCACTGTGTAAATACTGAATTCTGACCTATTTAGCCAGAGCACATATATGTATACATGCTCAGAGTATATTTTTCATGTATTCCACTGATCAAGCTCCATCACAGCCATTTAATAATGCAGTGCAGCTCCTGTTCAGCTAAACCCCTCCTATTTATATCCTTTACTTGAAAATTGTGTTGCATTTGTGGTCCTGTCCTACACCTCAGGGTAGTAGCTGACCAGTATCTGGAAATGCATGAGTGGCATCTGGTAATCTACTGTTTCCTCTCCCTATTTTGCTGCTTTTCAAGGGAAAACAAGCAAACAAACCAAAATAAAAAGAAACCCCAACTTTCTCAACATTTCTTTATCACTAATATTTTGTGTCTGCTTCCTTATTGAACACAAATGCAAAAAACCCAACATATATGCTACTCCAAAAAGAACTGAAATGGCTCAAGACAATCCTAATGAGAGTTCTTTCCTCAGCTTCAGGGTAGCACCTGTAAATGTTCCGTTTCTGGGACAGATAAGTTCTAACTGCATTACTCAATACCAGGCCTGATAATGGCCCTGCAACTACTGTCCTCATCCCAGAACTTCAGGTGCTCCTTTGGGATTAATGTTCTAGAATGTGAGCACCATACAATTCCATTTCTCTTAACTCCCAGCATCATCCAGGCATTTCAAGTTTCAAAGTCTCTCTCTAGTACCTGCATCATCATCATCATCATCATCATCTTACCTGTTTCTGACATCCCCATAAGTTACCACCAGGGAACAGTTTATCTCCTTATTTGTTAGATAAGACATCAATGCTGCAAGAAGCAACAGTGGCTGGAGAACATTATCTTAGCAGTTCTGTCAGACACAGGGCTAAGCATGTTTATAGAAAATTGGCTATTTTTTCTGCACAGCACCATGGTTTTATTCTCTAACAACTACAACACTTCTGTATGGAAAAATATGACCTTGGAACATTTGTTAAAGATGAATGTTTCTAGAGTCACATTAATTGAAGACAGAATTATTTTGACTGAATCTTATTTTAAAACAAACAAACAAGCAAGCAAAGAAAACTCCACACCAAAATGAAATTCTTCCAAACTGTACTAGTCTAACATAGTGAAAAGTTTAAGGTGTACTGGTCATGATGCATTGATGTGATGCCAGGACTGAAATGCTGCACACAGGTCAGTCTACACAGCTTCAAATAAATTAATATTTTTAAATGTTGTGCTCTAAAATTCTTCCTAGAACATCTATAAAAGGCTTACTTGCCATGCTTGAGCATTCTGTTCTTTAATTTTTATAATCCATACACATTAACATCCATTATACCTTAACAACCCACAAAACAGCAACACACCAAAACTGAAGCACACACCTGCACAACCCACTTCACCAACCCAAACCTTGCTACCAACTGCTCCTGCTTGGTCAGCTTGTAGGGCTGGGTCCTCTACTTTACACACTATGCAATTATTTTAGCCTTCAGGGGCTTAAAACCACTAAGCCACCCAAGTGGTTGAATATATACAAAACTCACATCTGCCTTCCTTTAGAGAGCAACCTAAATATTATAGTTCTTTTAAGTATACCTGCACAGAAAGCTGAGTCAGCTTTGGAGGTTCCAGTTTTATTTTACCAACAGCAAAGATGTAGAGCACAGAGAGAAATCTGCTGCAAAATTTAACCTTCCAACAGTTATAGATTTTCCAATGCAAAACTACTCTGTATTAATGGAGGAGGAGGGAGTTAATACACCCTGATTCAAGCGTGGTTTTCTATCTACCACAATATTTGCTCCCTTCTAATAACCACAAAGGCACATCAATTTTGTTTTCAAACACATCTTTGCATTCTTGTTTTGTCTGAAGAGACAGAAAAATTCAGAACCCAACAAACCAGACACCTGTAAACATATAAGTACTAAAGTCAATCACAGCATCCAGATTGGGAAGTGAAAAGCCAGGCAAGTCAGAAAGCTGTGCCAAGCAGATGGCTCAGCAGATAACACAGCGTGTGGCATGCAAAGTGCCAGCACTTGCTATTCTTATTTCTAAGACTGACAGTGTCCAGACAGAGATACTCTCTCATTCTAAATAGTAGCTATACAAGTTCATCTCCCCTCTCAAGCCTGAAAAATTGGCCACAGTATTAACCTTCAATCTCAAAATCAGGCATTTATATTGCAGGCTGTAGAAAATAATCAAAGCCACTGAAAGCAACAGTAGATACTCTGTCCCCAGAGAAGAGTAAATATCTGTGTTTTTCAGTGTCATTTCCAGACACCTCTCAGTTCTTTACAGACCTCTCCTCCAGGCTGCAGACCCACCATGCCATGGACACAGAGACATTAAGCACTACATCTCTGGGCCAGGTCAGGTCTTGCCTCGTTTGTTAGCTCAGACAAAACCCTGCAAGAAGACTGGTGTGGCTGCCAGGTCAACCCAGTTCCAGGAGCCATTTAACAGCCTGAACCAATAAACCTCCACAGGTCCCAGCTGGTAGCATGCAAGGCCAGCTCCAGATACTGCACCACATTCCTGATACTAGGACCACTTATAACCTGCTAAATCAGATTTGAGGAGGTCTCCTTTGCAATAAGCCTGCATGAAACAAGCCTGTATGAAGTAACTTTCCAAACAATGCTTTATTATGCTACGAAACACATGATGCAGCAGAGGATCTAGCATCAAAGGGCTACAGTATTTTAACAAAATAGTTGACAAACTATTAAGTTCTGCTACTGTACAGTCACCAAGTTAAAACCATGAGCTTTCCTTTCACACCTGGGAATGAGCTTCTTATCACAACCTAAGATCAGTTTCTAGGAACGTGCCAAATCCATCCACCAAGAGAGTCCTATTTTCAATAATTCCCTTTTTACAGCTTTACAGTAAAATAGTGTTTGAGCTTCCTGATAGTAATCAGCTTCTCCTTTACAAATTCCTTTTATTTTGCTCAGAATCATTAAAGCTCATGTGTTAGTTATCTAAGGCCTCTTATTACAGCTTTACTTTTATCTGATTCCAGATACTGGTCAAAGATACATTCATGTACTTTTAATCAAAGATTTATTTAAACCAAGCCATGTAAAAAGAGACAAAAACATGTTTTTTAAAAGGTTTGGCTTAATTTAATATGAGCTAATTTGAATAGTTTTCTAATGTAAGAACTATTATTGTCAGATGCTAAATATATGAAATTTAGAGCCAGAAAGACAGGACGTGCTTGAAGGAGTTCATAAGCAGTGCAACTTTCCAGACTGAAAAAAACAAAAAGCACTATTTTTACTATCAGAAAAAAACAACAAACAAAACAAAACCACAAAAAAAACCACAAACAAAACAAAACACACAAAAAAACCAACACCAAACAGAACTTATAGATTCTCTAATTAATTTCCTTCATTTCCATTCACGCTCTTTATTCTCTTCTCCTCTGAGAAAGGAAGGGGCATAGACATATGTAAGAGAAAAAAAACAAACCAGCTCTCCAGGAATTAGGCAGTGTTCCCATAAATGGAATGAAAGGCACAACATGCTTGTAAAGTGTTTCAATTTAAGTTACTTTAACCTATAACAGGGTTACAGAACCACATATTCTCATGCTCTGTATATCCCTCTGCTCAGGAAATCACAGAGACAACATAAAAAGTATCCGTTAAACCTTTAACTGTCTTCATTTATTTTCTTTGAAACACTCAAAGTTACTATAATTTACTACTTTTGTAATAATCTAAACAATAAGTACATTTTAAGCTATATCTTCTGAGCTCACTAATTAATTCATAATATACTACTAACATTTGTAATCCACCATAATCCTCCAAAACCTCAGTCATTCTAGAAGTACATTTTTTTCATCCATAAACTAAAAGATAAATAATGTTTCCAAATAGAATGGTTAACATCTCTGGACTGATCTCCAAGCACAGATATTCCTAGATATCCTCTTAACTACAAAGGAAGCAGCATCAAAGCTAAAATCTGAAGATGAAACTGGAGAAACCACAGAGCAGTAGAGGGGAAAAAAAACCTACTAAGTAATACTTCTAGAAAGCATTATGAGGGTTACAATTTAAAATGAATGGAAAAAATCTCTATACCAGGTTCTATCAATGATTTGGACAAATAGCTATTAAAACAATAAAGTTATGGTTACTTATGAACATATAAAGATCTACTTACTGATCTGTGGAGCTGGTAAGACCCGTGCAGCTCGAACTGGGCCGTGGCGGACAGAGAAGAGTTCCTGAGCTTCACCACTGATCTGCAAAACACACAGATTATCAACATACTATACTATATATATATATATGCTAAGAAATATACATATAGTAAGAAAGAACACAAATACATTGTACAAGAAGCAGGCTAAAAAGTTGGCAAGACCTTGCCTTTCTAACCAACTACCTGCAGCTTCTCTCCATGAGAATATTATCTTAAAATCCCTGAATAACAGAAATAACACAGAAAGGGGTGCTTCAGACTGTGTGAATGAGCTCCCTGCACTATCTACTATTAAAGGGCACACACATTTTAGAAGAAACAAGACCTGAAGTTGAGTGTTGACTAAGTCACAAAAATCAGAGAATTTGACAATATTGGAACATTCCCTTTCCTCTGGGTGTGAAAATAATGTTTAAAACCAGAAGGCCAAACTAATTAGGTTTGTCACTAATGGCAGTCTTGAAAAGATTAAACCAGAAGTAGCTCAGAGGAATTTCCAGGCTTCCTGTGAATGGCCAGTCAGAATCTATTTTCCTAACTGCCTGGTAATGGATCTGATATGGAACGTCAAACTCCAGGAAAACAGCAAACATTACAAAGCTCATTTCCAAAAACCCAACAACTTAAACCAGATGTAATGAGACTAAGAACATAGCCAAGATGTTGGCTGGCATCAAGTTTTGCCAAACAAGCAGTTTACAATATCAGAAGTGAACGGAGTTTGGAACAAGGTTCTTATGAATCAATAAATAGACATGAACTTTTTGAAATGCCATTTTACGGCTGTTCCCGTTGCTTTCTACACTTCAGCTCACACTTCAAAAAGTTAAAATACAACTACTGTTTGAACAACAAGTTATAAATGTGGTATTGCAGACTCTTAGCTTATTTCAAATCTTAACCCCGAGCCTCCTTATCAGTGCTTTAGGTACCGTGGGCAGAACGAAACCTACCCCACTGAAGCACGAGGCTGTCAAGAGATTACTGTGAAAACACCATTCAGTCCAGAGGTAGCCCATCATTCTGCACAGTACACAGAGTGCAGGCAACTACTGCTTGTCCTTCCTGCGCCTGGAATAACATCCAGGCTACACAAATGTGGGGCAATAACACTCAGCCACAGACAGCTTGCAGTCCCACGTCGGTATGAATCAACATTACTGTTAATGATGGGATCAGAATTATTCCTGATGGACACCACAGTTTTAAAACTGTAATCAATAGGAGAATTAATCCCTTAGTCTATCCTGCTTTTATTTTATTAGGCAGATGTTCCAATCATAGAGGATTCTTCTCAGCATCATCTGAACAACACAACATCGTGGTACTCCAGCTTTTGAAAACCAGTTTAATTCTCCCCCAGGGGCAGCCAGAGGCCTCTGCTTTGAAGAGCTTGCTGACCAGATTCCACACAACAGAGAAGAATGATGATCAGAAATCAACTCAGTAAAGGTTTGCTGATTGCTTTTACCAGATCATGTGTTACAGAGATAACATCCAGGAAATACAGGTAGGAAAAAAGCAGAGGGCAGCTAAGTGGAAAATGAGAAATACTAGAGAGAGTAATAGAGAGATTAAAAAAATATGAAGACGGTAGCACACTTTCTATCCATCAGAACACACCAGCTCTATGAAAAGGGAAAGGAGGAAGTGGAAAAGAAGAAAAATATAAGGCTTTGGAACTATTATTATTGGCAATTAAAGACTTTTTCCCCCAAATCATGAAAATGCTGTTTCACAAGTATATGCACATCAAGGGCTATGAATGAAAAGAACAAGCAAAACAAAAGTATGGAAGAAGTGATTCACATAAAATAATCCAACCCAATTCAGTCACCTTCTCCTGCTTTTTAACTCTGCCAGCACATGGGCTCCAACTCCCATCTACTTCATATAAAGTTGTAGTCCCAAAAGTAAGACACATTGAAAAGGCCAAACCTTCCTAACTCAGTTTCTGTTCTTAAATACACCCAGCTCCAGAGAGCATGTTTACCCAGCCTGTGATGCCAAGAACTGGTAGAGCTTAAGGCTGAGATTCTCAAGGAAAAGCCTGAAATGTGCAAATACATATCATAGAATCATATAGAATGTTAGGGGTTGGAAGGGACCTGAAAGATCATCTGAAGATCAATGAAGTTTATTCGTACTTCAGCACCTAACACAAAAATCCCAGCCCAGCTCTCTTCATACATATAATACTTCTACTTTTTAATAATTTTCATTAAGTGATAATTATTTCATCATTTTCTACTGGTGGGAACTTACAGAAATGGCCAAACCAAAGCCACAGGATCTGACAGTGACACAGACAAAGCTATAGGTCCTGGTTTGACACCACTGTAACTTTTGACACTTTCATGTAACTGGTTCTTTCCTCTCTGTCTGGGTAGGATTTCTCCACCAAGGTGTAACTTTGGAAAAATATGAAAGTGAGCAAATCTTTATATAACTTCAGCCATCTCTACAGCTCATCCATTTGCAGTCATAAAATTCTGAATTAACTGCAGTTGCTGCTAATGCCCTTCATTTACCTGTGTAAAACATAAAACTTTATTTTACCACTGCTGAGGCCACACGTATCAATTCTGACTGAAAGCACCATCCTCAGGGTAGAGATTATATAGCCTGATCTTCCTGCCAGTTCAGGCCTTATCTCACTCCTGAGACAGCCAACACAGCCAGCCAATCTTTCCTGTGAAGGGGACACTTACTCCACTAGGATCTGAAGTGGGACACACATATCCATTCCAGAGAAGCTCAGCCCAGCACCCAGGGGCTAACAGCTTTGCCACTGCTCAGGTGAGATGTAGGCTGGCAAGTGTAAGTAAAAGGCTCCACATCCCATTACCAGTCCCTTGAGCTACACAGTCTCATAAGCAGAGACAAAATATAAATAGACCTCACGAACTGAAAAACAGAGCTCTAAATTCTTCAAAAAGCACCTGTGAAGAGCCCAGGCTGTGGCTGCCATGCTGGATTTGGTCCAGCTAAGTAGCAAATCCCCATGGCAGCTTTCAAAGCTCTTGGAAGTTTTTCTTTCCTATTCCAAAAGCCAAGAATACTTCCAAACAGGCTTCAAGAATTGAATATTGAGCTGTAAAAGCAGCTTCAGGTACTCATTCTATGACAGAGTGAATCCACAACAGGGGCTCCAAGGCAGTCTGGTGGAACCAGTTCAGCTCTCCCAGCACCTGGTACCAAAGCCCAGACCTCCAGGGAAGCTGCAGGCACGGAACACACCAGTTCCAAACCCAGCCCCCAGTGAACTCTTCATCACTCTCTCCAGCAATGACAGACAGCAAGAAGAACAACTCCTCTCTCCTCCACTTAGATGTCTTGAGCTACTGCTTAAAATATGACAGACCAGAAATCTGGAGCACTGGTTAATTTTTGATGACAGAGCTCTATTGTTTGGAGCATACCAGTTTGCACCCATAGAAAAAAACAGAACAAAGGAAGTTTTGTTCACACCAAGGATAACTAATAGTTTCCAACCATAGAAAATGGTTTTCACATGGTAAAAAAACAAAAAGTCAAACACACACCAAACTGCAACAAAACTCAGTTCAAAACTCAATGCTTAAACTACTGTGCAACAGGAACTACTTGTATATTAAAAAACTGTCACAGGGAAGACAAGAGTAGGGTTGTTTTTTCTTCAATATTCTGATGTATGTTTTAAATTTACTCACAATCTGATGTTATAAACTGACAAAAGGCAACTGACAGATACCACCACGAAACACCATTTGATGTAATTATATTAGGTTAAAGACTATTTAGTACCAGTCACCTCTCTACTGAGAGTAAGGAAGGACTGTAAGTAAAGGGACAAATTTTATCACTTCAGTTTAGAAACTCATACTGATTTTTCATTCAAAAAAACCTCTGAAATTATCTAGAGATTGTAAGAACTTGGATGTTTAAAGACTGCTACAGAAGTCTACTCTAGCAACTGCAAATTGCACCTAGCATTTAAAATAATGTCAGCACTAATTAAATTTTCAAACCAATGAAATCTTAGAAATGGTCTTGGTTAGTTTCCTGAACCTTCTCACTGTCTCTGTCATACACTTTGAGGAGTCTTAGCATTTTGTTTTTCCAAGTGGCTAATTCAATCTTTAAGAGTGTTACCCCTATCATGAGGGGGTGGGACAGAGGAAGGATGGTAGCTTACTGTTTGCTAAGTGACTAGACCTTTTCCCAGATCCAAGGGGGGTAAGAGTCACAGAGGAGAAGGAATCACAAGGACAACCACATAGAAATCCCAGCAGACAGGGCTCTTGATGAACAACTGAAAGAACAAAATGGAACTGCCATGTCCAACTTACAATTTACGTCCATCTATAGATCCACAAACACACACCATCTGCTGTACAACTGCAGGTTTAACAATTTAAAAACCATAGTATTACTGACAGCAGCACTTAAAGAAATTTAGGGTCTGGCAGGAGAGAAATGGCAGTGGGTGATGCCATCCTTGTCCAATCAGTCCTCTGCGTTCCAGAGGTCTCCACACGGAAGTCACCTACCATATAGGCTGACACATCCCATCAACCCAGGGCACAGTCATTAAACCACAGCCTTTAAATATTTTTTTGCTAAATATACATCTGTGCTTGTTATTAAAAGTTCCCTTTGGTAGTTCCTACCTTTATTCAGCTCAAGCTTGATTGTTCTTTTAATTGCAATATGAACCATTAAATTAAGACAATTTTTCTACTTCTGAAACTTCCAGCATACCATAAAAAAAAAAAAAATTATCCATCACAAGAGCAGCCAACATGCATTTCCCTGAACAGGAACATCTAGAACAGATACTTGGAAACCACATTAAGCAGAAATCATTTCCAATTGTATTTGAAACATGAAACTGGGAGCGAGGGAAAAAAAACCCCAAATTCCAAAGAAAACACAAACCTACACTGCACAATTATCAAATAGGAACTTCTAGTCATACTTTTGTGTACTCCCAGATTTCTCCCCACTTAGCCAGGCGTATTTTAAGAAGGCTTTTAACCTTCCCACCCCCATTTCAAAACAGAGATCAAAGAAAAGTCATTTGGACGGACACCTTCCACTCCTTATGCAATACAGATTTAGACACTGCACTTCAAAACCCCAAACCCCAACCCCGGCCGTTACTTCAGCACCCAGCAGTCCAAACATTATTTCAGGCCTTTGAAGCAGCCCTAATGGTATCTTCCATTTGCAAGTAACACTTCTGTAGTCAAAGATCTTACTCCAAGGAGATGTTAATGTGAAACCACTCAGACTGCAAAGAGACACACACTCCTGGAGGCAGACTGCAGAGGTGTTTAGAAGTCAATGTAACACCATTAGGGAGAGTGTCAGCTTAGAAGCTGTCATAAACACTTCATAATCACTCAGACACAAACTGGGCTGCCTGCAACACATTACTTTATTAAGTGCTGAATAGAGGTTCAATTGTACGAATAAAAAGCACAATGCTACAGATAATAGCCTTGCTGAGTAGATTTTCACATAAATGTCAATTTGTTGCTTTTTCAGATTGAAACTGCAGAGATCCTTTTTTTTTCTGAACTGGAATAAAGTTGCTTAATTACAAGCTAAACAGTCAGTAAGATCGAGAAGAAAGGTTTGTATAATAACAAAGGACACCAAAAAAAGCATTGCCAACTAAACTCTAAATATTTCAGTGAGTCACCTAACTACCAGATTTTACTTATGCTAAGTAAGCAAAAAAAAATGAGATGGAGAAACAACAACAGAAAAAAAAAAAAACAACAGAAAACTGGTTATGTTACCTCTAAATATGTTGGATATACAAATCCTGTTCTAAAAAGATACTTAAAATTGATGCTGAAGACTGTCATGCCAAGAAACACTGGACCAGCTGATCCTTGAGGTCCTTTCCAAGCTGGTATTCTATGACTGAAAAACTCTCCAGGACCAACACACTAACACACACCAATTGCACTGATTGAAGCTGTACCTCTCTGGATGTGGTCTCAGAATTTCACCGAATATACAAAGGAAGGGCTGACAAGGCAACACAGTATCTCTACTGTTGACATTCTTAAGATGGATGGCAAAGTATTTCCACATTTGGCATTTTTTTCCATTCCACTGGACTTTCCTCCACCCATTAAAAATACCTCTATAAAATCTGAATTATACTAAGAAAAACTGTACTGAAACTTTATTTTTCTTATTTTTCATAAAACATTAATTACTAAGAAAATCCAGAAGTTAAATACACTGGGAGGAAAAAAAGACAACAGCTATAGCATCCTGCTGAAAAAAAAAAAAGAAGGCAACACCAGCCATTTCATGGCCTAACTCGTGGCTGATTCAGACAGAAGAAGGTGGGGGAGAAACATGGATAAACTACCTCCTACTACCTGCTTGACAGCACCAGCAAGAACTGCCTGCTCCACATAAACCAGGACAAGCAGAGCAGTTTAACCAGTCGGTGTGTAATCTCCACACAATCACTCCAGGTTTAGTGCACTGTACCACGGGGTAGGAGTCTGAAGGGAAAGAGTTAATGCAGAGCAGGTTACACCGAGGTAATCTGTTCAGATACCGAAGAACTGAGTCTCTTCTTTCACTCTTGCTTTCCTACAACACGGAAGATCCCATCTCGCAGTTAATTCCCGAGGGCACTGATACAGGTGGCTCTGACACAGCCATTTGGACTCCTGGGGATGCACAGAACTCCCCCCTAACCACAGAGCAGGGGCAAGTTACACACAGAGAGGGGAAAACCCAACTCTGCTAGACACAAAGCTGTTGGGAGCACGGAATGGCCAGGACAAGCTCCAGCACAAGAGCCCCCTCCCATTTCTCAGCCCCACACGCTCATGAGCAGGATGGCGGGAGCTGGTTTGCAGAACTCCGGCTGAGGGCTGCGGGGCTGCTCCTTGTGTCTCCCTCGCGGATCACCCGGAGCTGCGGGTCTGTCTCCCCTCTTAGCTCAGGATCTTACTGACACCTAACGTTTGTTTTCTGCAGTGCACTCCGAAGCACAAAGCCAAGCCTTGCTGAACCATTTCAATTATCTGATTTCTACGCTAATACAAAACTGATCAGTCTTCAAACAGCCTAAAAATCTCATTATAAACTCTAAACACATTCTTAGGATTCAAACCAAAAAATAAAACCCAAAACAATTCAAAGATACGTTTTTCTCCCTTAAAGATAAAGCCATGGAAATTAGAATTAGATATAGTTTCTCTGGACAAACAAGTAGATGACATTTCCTGAGTTTTGGTTAAAACGTTCCTAAATTTTAGTTAAAAGTTACTAGATACTGAAATTTAGTCAAGCATATGAGGTCTCTCTTGATTTCTATTAAACTCTCCTTCAAATGCAACAGCTCAGCAGTTTTTTTTCCTTCATCTCCAGCTAACAATACACAGTAAAGAGAGGGAAAGCCAGCTCTCCCACACTCCAGGGAAACTCAGTTTACCTTCACTTCTGGTGTAGAAATTAACACTGATTTCTATTATACTACCTAAGCTGCTGCTATATAAACACATCCTACATAGGCAACCATAAAGTAATAAGGAAATATACAGATTTAAAACAAACAAA
>JAOEGS010009200.1:0-23212 GCA_025447755.1 Corythornis vintsioides | reverse complement strand
GCAGGGGGGTTGGACTAGATGATCTTCTAGGTCCCTTCCAACCCCTAATATCTATGAATCTATGAATCTATGAAGGAGTCCAGAGGTGGCAGGATGAGAGAACTTGGGTTGTAGCTTGTAGATGGAGTGTCTCATTTCACACTCACAATCTAGGATGTGACGTCAGAGTGTTGTCAACTTTAAATCAAAATTGCATGCCTGCATAACTCTTTGTACACAACAGGCCTGAAAAAAAGTATGCTCTGTATTACAAAATAACCAGGTACCACAGGAAAAAAAAAAATAATGTTTTTCCTAAATAATGAAATCTACATCAGGCAGATTGGGGGTTATTTGCTTAAGAAATGAAAACCACACCCCCTTGATCGTGGTGTGCATCAGGCAAAATACCTGAAAGTATCTGCCCTTGGTCTGAGGCTTTGAGAAGTGCTTTGAGCTCTGGAGATGTGACTAGTTGAAAACTAATAAACAAGCCTATGGCCAGAGGTTGTGATTTAGGTCTAGCAGTTCTGTGCAAGGGTCACAGGTGTAATCTAGGTACAGAAGTGCTCTGCTGAAATAGGAAGGTGGGCATGGTGGATATTTATAATGCCCAGAGTTACTTGTACTTTTATTTCCAGCTGCAAATGTTTTTAGTGTAGCAAGAAAAATCTGTAATAGTTCTTGGAGGAAGGTAATACATGTAATCTTGAATTACTGCTTGCCATAAGGATGAACTTAGTCCCAGAATGCACCAAGAGCAGCACTAGAGTCTGTCAGGAAGAGGGTGTTTTTGATGTGTAGCAAGGAAAGTTATTGATCCATGATCTGTGCCTGAAGAAAACTGTTGTACCACAACAGATGAGCCAGGCTACACTGGTAACACAGACACTGTTGGTATATAGCAGCAGTGAAATGTAGGGTTGTTTATTGGTAAGGAAGTATAAAATGACTTGGTGTTTGCAGTTTTTAGGAGCATCTAAGAAAGATTTTTAAGAGTAAAGCTTTACCTTTTGTCATCCATGTTAATTTCTGAGACGTTCTTTAAATGTGGAGTGCTGTGAAATGCCTATGTCTCAGCCATTATTTTCATTAGATATTTCAGCCACATTTCCAACCTGAAGTTTAAAGAATGAGAGATTCAGTGTGAAATGAGCAGAACTGGGCCCATAAGCGTGGATTCCTGTCTTTGCCTCATGCTGAATCTCAGTTCCCTGTTCTCAAAAAAGACCTGGGTGCTTCTGTGCTTCTTGCTTAGTGCTGAGATGCTGTGAAACTCAGGGGGTGACAACAATGTGGAAGTTTGAACTGGGAAATACCAACGATATCCTAGTGTGAAGCAGCACAGATAATAACATAGTTTGTCAAAACAATATTGAGTGAATTGAGAAGAATGCTCTGTTCTCTTCAATGGAATCTGCACCACAGTACATGGGGTTTTAGATTGTTAGTGGCTGAAGTTACACTGAAGTTTAATATTAAACTCTGTACATGTCAGTTATTAATAGAAGACTATTCTCTATGTGTCAAGGCTTACTGTTGGCACACGCTAATGCTAATACCTTGGAGAATTTTTCTTTCCAAGTTCTTGGCTTGCAGGAAAGGGTTCATTGTGGTTTTATAGCTTCTGGCAAATGCAAAACTGAAATCAAATTTTGTAGCTGCAATGTTGCATTTCAAGTCTGAAGGGTCTTTACCCTTCAGTAGGTCCTTTACCTTCCCACTAAGTGTAATTTTTACCATGAATGACATCTCTAAAGTAATTATAAATTCCACACTAAGGACTTGCATTATTCTTGTGTTGTATACAGTCCTTAAAAAGCATATTGAGGAACTTGATAATGTAAAATGATGGTTTTTGATTATTTTATCTTCTGGAGACTTGTTTCCTCCTTGGACAGCCTATTTTTTTATCCACTCTCCTCTGGAGCACGATTTTGTTTCTACATATTGTTAGCACTTGAGCTTTTCTTAGTTTATACCCTTGCCTGTTAATTTTTTGTATTCTACATGGCTTTATCATGCCTTTTTTTTTTCTAATGGATGTACTTAAGAAGATCTCATATTTGGACTGTCTTGAATGAGGGGGTACAGGTCTTAGGAAAAAATGGAAACATGAGTAGAAACTATATATTGGAAGTCCAAATACAAAGCAAAATGTTGAACAGTAATTCTGTACTTGCAAAGGATGTATCTGGCTACTTTCATAGCCAGGGCATGCAGTGATCAACCTTTGGACAATTGCATCATAAAAAGGTTTGAGCTGTAAGGGACTTTAAAGGTCATCTCATTCCAACCCCTCTGCCTTGGGCAAGGACACCTCCCACTAGACCAGGTCTCTCAAAGCCCCATCCAACCTGTTCTTGAACACTTCCAGGGAGGGACATCCACAGCTTGTCTGGGCAATCTGTTCCACTGTTTCATCACCCTCACAGTGAAGAATTCTTTCCTAATGTCTAATCAAAATTGTCCCTTATTTTGTTTAAAACCATTAACCTCATCCTATCACTGCTCGCTGAACAGGAGTCCCTTCCCAGCTTTCCTATAGGGGCCCTTTAAATAGCGAAAGGTCACTATGAGTTCTCCCTGGAGCATTCACTTCTCCAGGCTAAGCAAACCCCAAATAGCTCTGTCTATGCTCACAGCAGAGGGGTTCCAGTCCCCTGGTTATCTTCAAGGCCTTCTCTGGCTCCACTCCAACAGGTCCCTGTCTGTTTTATGCTGAGGACTCCAGAGCTGGACCCAGGACTGCAGGGGGTTCTCTCTGGAGCATTGGAAGCAGAGGGGCAGGGTCCCCCCTGGCCCTGCTGCCCACGCTGCTGGGGATGCAGCGCAGGGTGCCACCAGCTGCTGGGCTTGAGTCCACATTGCTTTTCATGTACTAACATGCCCAAGTCCTTCTCCTCAGAACTGTGCTCAGTCCACTCTTTGTCCAGCTTGTATTTATGATTGCCCCAGCCCATGTGTAGGATCTTGCACTTGACATTGTTGACCTTTATGAGGCTCTCATGGGCCTACCTCTTCAATCTGCCAAGGTCCCTCTGGATGGCATCCCTTCCTTCCAGCATGTCAACCTCACCACACAGCTTGGTGGTGTCAGCATTATTCCTGAAGATGCACTTGAACCCACTGTCCATGTCACTCATAAAGATGTTAAACAGCAGCAGTCCCAATACTGGCCTCTTAGGAACACAAACCACTCTCTTCCTGTATTAAATCTTCTGATGAGGGGCTTGAAAAAGAAGCTAAACAGTGGCAGACTGGGAATATCAGCTTTTATTCAGCATGAAAATAAATGTTGAAAGCTGTGCTTTAAGTAGTCGACTTTGTGTTTTAGTAATGAATTTTAGAGATTAAAAGTTACTGAAATACTTTGTCCTACAAACAGGTAGCTGTACTAGAATACTGCTCTAATAGTAATGACTGTGCTAGCTAGGCATGTTAATTAACTCTGTCCTTGGAAGCATTATTGTATACTTACACAAAAACGAGCAATTTAGTGCAGTGTGAACATTACTTTAGTAAGAGGGAATTAAATTGGGCACATTCCTTTCAAATGCAGAGGACAGCATCTGGTACAGCTCCACCTACTCTTATTTTTTTTTTTTTTTAATAGTAAAGGCTAGCACTTCATTCCTTTGTGAGAAGAACCACTAATTTGAGAGGTGGTATTACCAAGATGGTAAATAATCAGTATGCGTTTTTCTTTTTTTTCCATTGCAGTTCAACATTTTAAACTTCCTGTTCCTCATGGAATCACAGAATATCTCAAGTTGGAAGGGACCCCTGGTGATCATTGAGTCCCACTGCCTGCTCCTTGCAGGGCTACCTAAAATGAAGCCATATGACAAAGAGCATTGTCAATGTGCTCACTGAACTCTTTGACAGGCTAGGTGCAGTGCTACTTCCCTGGGGAGCCTGAGGAAAAGACCAACCCTCTCAGTGAAGAACCTTTGCCTGGTGTCCAGTCTGAGCTTCCCCTGATGCAGCTTCATCCCATTTCTTCATGTCTTATAACAGATCACCAGAGAGGAGATCAGCACCTCACCATCTGCTGCCTCCTAGGAGGAAGGTGTAGACTGTGATGGTATTGTAGTCCCCAGTCCATGTCCAGATCTCCTTCAGTTGTTGGGCAGACTGCACAATATTTAATACTGTTTTCTCCTGAACTTTTCTAAACTTTTAGTTAGCTTATTTGGCAGTAGTTAATGTAGTTTTAGTGATGCCTTTATCGGCTTTTCAGACTTTCCTGCACCACCAATTTTTTTATTTTTTTTTTTTCAAATATTTTTAGTAATAAGATACTTCAGATCAGGGCAGTTTTCCAGGTAAAAATCACAAATCCATAGGGAAGAATGAGATCTTTTGTTCATCTGTAATTGACTGTCTGTCTTTTCAGACCTAAATTAGTAGAATGCTTTAATTATCCAGATAAATAAAACTGAAAGTTTTAGTTAATGTACCATTAATGTAGAGAAACAATACATTGGTTTTGAGAAGTATTCATTCTCAGATCATTTTAGTTCAATTCATGGAAAGGCAGAAACAACTTTATTGTATCTGGGAGAATCTTATTTCAGTCCAGTAACTAGAATCGGGGTCATTTATTGCTTGTAATTTGCTTTCTGATACTGCAGGGGCTTGTCTACCAAGTCAAGGTTTTCTCTGTATGAATCCATGCAGGGTCATTGATTCAATACAAGAATTTTATCATCCTCCAACTTTCTAAGGCATGCTAAGAACAAAACATCAAATGAGGGTGGTGAGATCCTGGAACAGGTTTCCCAGGGAAGTTGTGGATGCTCCGTCACTGGGTGGTGTTCAATTCCAGACTGGATGGAGCTTTGAGCAACCCAAACCATTCTGTGATTTTTGTGGTTATCCACTTATGATCTTGGACTGGTGCTTAAAGTGAATGCAGATGTGTATATACACAGGGTATTTTCTTTCTCTTCCAAAGGAAAGCATCACATATTTGTGTCTAACCCTAATGAATGTTGCTTCTTGTTCTCCTATCAAACAGATAGGAATCTTTTCAATCCTTGGCGTGCAAGTACGTCCTGGATTGCTTTGGTTTCCCTTCAGTATTTGTGATGAAATGCCTTGAATGACTCGGACATTGGATTAAGAGCAGAATATGTTGACTGACCAAATCGACAGTGTAGCTGTTCTAGTTGAATAAAGATTTTTCTTCTTTTGTCTTTCAGGTGATATTTGAATCTGTCTCCTTGAAAGGACACCCAGGGTACATAGCAGTGGATGAAGTCAGAGTTCTCGCCCATCCATGCAGTGAGTACTCTTTGTTTTTAATACTGTGTTGCTGTTTTGTGTACCAGGCTTAACAGTTGAAAAGTGTGATTGACCCAGTTTGGTCAGCACTAAAATGTCTTCTGGTATCCCTTCATGTATCACCCTTCCATAATTACATAACTGCACGAGGTGTGCAAAGGGCCAAACCACACTCGGTCTACAGCTAGTGCCAGCACATCTCTCTGGAAGTCTCTCTTTCTCTCTTGTTATGAGAACATAAAACTGATGGCTTTATTAATTCTGAATCATGCTGCTGTACAAGAGAATCTAAAAAGCTTCTGACAAATTAACACTATGTGGTTCATTTAAGAAGAAACAAATAGTTTCAATATTTCCTTGGTAAAGGACATATACTAAGATTTCTTGCTTAACAAATGTTAAACCCACTCAGCACATCCCATAAAGATACTAAAAATAAATCTTATTCAGACAGTACACTTTCACAGGAGTAGAAACTAATGTGTGTTCATAATGTTATTCAAAAATATTAATGCCCATTTCTTATGCTGCAGCCATAATAATAAGCTTAGACTTTATTTTTTTTTTTTTCCTATTTAAAGAAGCCTTGGGCTTCAGTCTTTGAGTCTGAAGGGTTTTTGTGTTATCTGTGCATCCACAGTGTGGCTCTGAGGCCTTTGTGTGCCTATATTGTGCATGTGGTGTATAGCTTTTTCTAAATTTTTTTAACAGCCCCTCTCACTAGTTCATAGTTTTAGTAAGTCAGTGACAGCAGCTCACATAAAAGTCACAAATCATATCAACGCAGCGTAATCGGCTGGTTTTCTTGCAATGCAGAATTTCCAAGAATCGCTGCCATTCAGTGTGACAGACACAGCTCTACTCAAGTTTAACAGGACATTTCTGACAACAGTAGTATGGTTAATCATTGTTTTAATTATGTTTGTATTTACCATGTGTTCATTCCTCAGGCCTTTGGGTGCATTTACTTTGTTAAGAAATATTTACAATCTGTGTTAACCAGATGTTGCTGATAACTGGCAGCATCCAAACAAATCCCCCCAAATGGCCTGCGTATGTTCCACAGCCTGTTGAGTGATGACTGATCCCTTTACTGGGAAAGAGGCCACTTACTGAGCAAACTAGGGGGCAAAGCTTGGACAGGTTGTGGGATATAAAAAAAGACAGGCGATGCCCTTGACAAATCAAGTATTTACACTGATTGTAAATCCATTTCTCCAAGTATGTGCAGGTCCCTCTTCAAAATGAATGCATTCTTGGTGACTCATACCCAAAGTGATTCAGTTAACCACTCTTACTTTGGATCAGTTTGCAGTTTGCAGCATAGAGAACTCATTGCAAGCTGCAAGTTCTCTGCAGTCTTTGTAAATGCTTCTTCTGTCTGATGCCTACTGTTGCTTTTGCTGTTCAGCAATGACAGCCATCAGGGTAAATGTCACCAGAGTGTGTTCCATATTCTTGTCCAGGCTTTGTCTCTAATACTCATTTTACAAATGCTAGAACACAAAATGTAGGACTGTGAAGCTTCTGATAATGCCGGAGTTTACTGAAATTATTGGTGTTATTTCTTCATTTTTGCTTTACCCTCCTGGATAACAAAATAGTAGACAGACCTCCCCATCAGCACAAATAGTGTCTAGGCATATGTTCTCTGTTTGGGTGTCTATAGCAGACTGGTACTTCTGTCAAACTTCATGCACATGGACACATGGCCACATCCTTTTGTAGCTATTTGATTCTAATAGAAGAAGGTGGGTTTGGTATGTCCAAATCTTACCAATGTCTAGTGATAACAGAAAATATAAAGTGGAAAAACTCTGACCTTTAGGGTCTCATATGGCTCGTGTCCTACTAAAAGGTTTCAAATGGTGCACAAACTTTCTTCTGAAGCACAAGAACTAAGTTGATTTAAAAGTATCAGATTCACTGCTGTAATCTTATTTATTTTCATGTAAGCTAACTTACAGGCGTAAATGAGTCTGGTATTGAGTCAAAAAGATAATCCTGTGATCTAGTTCCTTTGAACAAATGCAGTGTCTGCATCTTAATATCAGTGGTTTAATATTGAATTAATACTGAATTTAGTATCAGCAAAACACCAATATCAGTGATCTTAAATGAATACAGTACTGTCAGTTATATGAAATTTTAATTTAATATCTGATTTGCTATTAATGACACATTATTATTCTAAATCTAGAATGTGTTTCATAGTCAATAAGACAAAAAGGAAAAAAAAGACCCTTGAGAAAACTTGGTTTGCGTCAGTCACGTTTGACAAGCTCAGAAGCATTTAGATTTTTTTTTTTACCTTTTTAGAAACACAATTTTCTGAAGAAATTAAATTACTCAATTACTCTTTATTATATCAAGCAGTAAGGAATGGTGCCAGTGACCATGAACTTAAGTCTAAGTACATGTTTTTAGATGTACCAGATCTCTCTCTGACCCATTAGGCCATTCTCTGTCAGATTGATCACCTACCTCACTCTTCTGTGGATGGTTAAGTACCAAAGGGCAGCTTTATTTTTAGTGACAAAGTCACTTTGTCCAGGACCAGCCCTGTTGCTTTGCCAAGTCATTGTGTTGGTGTAACAGACTATCATTGCCCTGCTCTACCCTTTCAATGCTTTGCATTTTTTGTTAGGAAAAGCACCTCATTTCCTACGGCTTCAGAACGTGGAGGTTAACGTGGGACAGAATGCAACATTCCAGTGCATTGCTGGGGGGAAGTGGTCACAGCACGACAAACTCTGGCTTCAGGTAAAGTGCTCTTCTTTATGGTGGTAGGTGGTTTTCATTCCCTTCTTTGGTTTTGGTTTGTTTACTTTTTCAAGTAAAATGAGTAAGCAGAGAAAAGCTGGGCCAAGGGGCAAAATCTTTTCATTGTGATACTTTGTGAACTGCCTTAAATTGTTTCTAGGTGAGAGTTTAAGGTGACAGAGTACAAAGTTGTGATACAGAGATGGAAGAAAATGGCCAGTGACAGCAAAGTTTTGACCTGTAAGCACTTGGTCATAAAGCAGAAGAGACAGAACAAGTAGAATAATTCATCCCTTCTGCTTTATTTTGCAAATTTCTTGCTTCTCATTCTCCTAAAATATCTTCAGCCTGGACTCAGTAACAATAAGTTAAGAAGGAAACCTACTCTGAGACCCAAGATTACTACCCAGATGGTGAAAACAGGCAAACCCACTATTTTAGTGCCTCCCAATTTCTCTTGGATGTATTAATAGTGGATTGTTCCTTTTAGGCTCTCAGGAAAAGTCCAAAACTTTCCATCTTTTAATGTCTGTATTTTTACCCTACTGGTTGGACTTGAAAGACTGGGTCATGTTATTCTGGTGGGTGTATTAACAACCCTAAGAACTCATTGTCAGTTCTAGGGGTTTTATTTATAGAGTTTTTAGGTTTTATTCTCAGTTTGGACTAATGTGACTGAGAGCCTGAGCACCCTGTATTGTTAACATCCGAGGCAGATGAGAATAGCCTTTGTCATGGTTACTGTGGCATTTGTAGTCAAATAACAAATTTTCCTAATCTTTTTTATTGACTACAGACATTTTAATAAACTATAAAAGTAACTATTTCAAGTCCAGTTTAAATGCTAGGGTAGGAATTAGTTTACCTAATCTTAAAAAATTGCAATTAGTACTGGGAAAAAGGCTGGAGTTGGTGAGAAACAGTTGGTGTTAAGTAAAAATGACATGATGGTCACTTTAATTGTATTCTCATCACATCTGCTCTCCTAAAAATTGCATTTTTATCTGAAATATATTAACCTATGGTGTACTTCTGACATCTACAGAGATACATTTTTGGCTTATTCATCTTCATTTGAGTTCTTCCAGTGGAAGAACTGTTTCCACAGTTACAATGTGTGTAAAAACACTTCTGGCCTGAAGCAGTATGAATATTTTCCTGTGAGAAGCAGGGGCTGGGGAGGAAATAATTGTTGTTACTAATGGAAACCTGTTTTCCATTCTCTAAAATGGAAACATTTAATGGAAATCGGCAAAGCAGCAGTGTGTTTTCATTTGAAACTCCTAATAAACTAGAGCAACTGAGCAAGCTTGGGTGTTTATGTTGTGGAGAATTTTATTTCCAGCTGATTCTTCATCTGTCCTTTTCCAGTTGGAAGAATATAGTCTGACTTTGGTGGAGGAGTTTGTTGAGGAATGCTGGATGTAGAAGGATGTCTGCTCATGTAACCAATTTATTTAAATTGGTCCAAAATCAGTATTTTATATCTGCAAATGTCAAATTTATAAAATGGTTCCATTTGAAGTTTTTTGTTAACCTGACTAGGCCTCTAAATATACTGTGTACTTGCAATTGTACAGTCTGAACTGTCACTCTCCAGCCTTCTCAATACATTGAACATATCAAAGGGTCAAAACAGGCTTTAAAAATTAAATGAATATGAAAGCTTAAATGCCTATCTAAGAAGATTTAGTTCATACAACCCTGTACATTTTTTTTAGGCGTGTGGCTTAGCGGGGTTCTCTAGAAAAAAAGTCCTTTTGATAAAATCTAACCCAATGATGTGAGCATGGAGGTCTGAACATGATTAAGAAGTGTTACAGAGAATGAATGACATAGGGATGTGTCATCTCTGCATCTTCATAACTTCCCACCTTCTTGTCTGCCTCTACAGCAGTGGAATGGGAGGGACACAGCATTAATGGTCACTCGAGTGGTCAACCATAGACGCTTTTCTGCTACTGTCAGCGTGGCCGACACCTCTCAGCGCAGCATCAGCAAGTACCGCTGCGTCATCCGCTCTGACGGTGGATCGGGAGTCTCCAATTATGCAGAATTAATAGTGAAAGGTAGGTCACACTGCAGCAGCAGGCTTATGCAACATCTCCTCCCAGATCACATCCGTGTATCAAAATTGACATCCTACTGGACCTTCTTTCATTTCTATTAAATATAAGTTGGAAAAAAATGGAAGTGTGATATGAATTTCGGTCATTTTCTTAAATACTTGACTCAAAACTTTGCACAGAGACCTCTTTGTAAGTCTTTGCAGTAACACATGGTAGGTCTGTATACTTTTACTATAGTCAGCTGAGCAGTTTGTCTGTCATTCAACTTCATGTGCCTGCCTTTGCCATATTTTATCGAGCCTCAGTAATCTTGTGATGGAGCACAGTGTGTAAGAAGAGCCTGCTCAGGGCTGCTGGAAGTAAATCACGGGATTGATTCTGCTGATGTCCTCAAGTATGCAGTAGAAACATCAGTAGCTCTTGAAGGGTGCCATGCGTTTAGCCCTCTTACTTACTGTGATCCAAGAGCTGATTCTGTGTCTGACACACGCAAGATATGTCTTAATCTTGCTGCCATGAGACATGCAAGATACTTACTGTGCTTCATGGTTTTGTTTTCTTTAACTTACACCGAGCTGCAATGCAGGGATGCTCACTGCCTTTTATGTGAAGACATCAGAACGTGGCCAAGTTGTGCCTCTGGAATTCAGTGTTTGAGATGGTGGTGATGTCAGATGGGAGGAGTATAGGTCTGCTCACTGGGTATAATTGTATTACTTTAATTGTTTCACTTTTCTGTGAAAGCAGAGAGCTGCTGTAGAAACAAGATCAGTTTTGTCCACTATAGTGCTTTCTGCCAACTTAATCTGTCATTTGATGATCGGTGCACTGATGCCTTGACAGTGCCTTGAATAGAGAGTGCTGAGTGGTGTAGATATTCAAACCATTCACAAAGAGAATGCTCCTGGTAAATGCCAAGTGCTTTTAATTCCCACTTGGTGATCTTGCATCTTGTTCAAATTGAAGAGGAATTAATTCATTATTAAAATGGAAACGAGTGCCCAGGAGTAACATATCTGGTTTTGTATTGCAGCTAAATAGAGGGAAAGCAATTTTTCAGAGAAAGGGGCCTGACACATTCCCATTCATTGATAGAAGAGGAAAAAAAAAAAAGTTATAAATACAAATGATTGCATGTCTTCCACGACATTATTGCTGGATTACTTGGGCAGACACCTACTGGGGAGAGTGGCTTTGCTATGGGAAGGTGCACTCCTCTGCTTCTTGCTCCCATTGAAGGTTAAGTGGCTCACTTGAGGTTCGTTTGCTGCAGCACTGTGCCATGCTGAGATTGCACGGATGAGCGCTTCCCAACAGTCTGACTAATTTTAATGTGGATAATAGCAAATTTGGAATGTGTGCACATAGGCTGAAATGAAAACTAATTGGAATTGTTTAATTCTGAAGAGATGTTTATTGAATTGCAATAGTGTACTTGGGTATACATTGAATTAGTCTGTAATTGAAGTTTTGCTCACTTGATAGTCTTGCCCCTAAACCCACTAAATCCAATCTAATGCTTTGTCTCACATGCTTTCTCTTGGACAGTTGAACATAAAATCTTAGGGGATTTCTTCCACAAAGATGAAGGTTTGAAAGTGTTTGTGTATCTTTTTAATGTGAGGATCAATTTGCTTCTCTATGCATGAGATGTTCTACTGTAGTCTTGAAAAAGAGGAGTAATTTACATGTAAGAATATTGAACAATATTTGGTAGATACAGGAAGAGAGATTTTGCTTTGAAATACACATACCTTCTTCATACTCTTCTTCTAGGAGCATTCAGCAAATGAAATGATGAGTGCAATGAAACACATGCCACCTTCTGCTGCCCCCCTCAAATCCTCCCCTTAGTTGTCTATGTGAACATCTTTGCTAAGAACAGTGTTGTATTGTAAGATAATTACTGGAAATCTTGTACAAAAGATCATAACTTCATTAGTTTAAAATTATTACAACACATTTAGTGGCAGGAGATACCTTTGTAGTACTGTGAAAATGCTTCTCTGTAGACAGCTCTTTGCTGGATGTGTTAATACTTTTCTGTCTTACTCTGTTGCAAGGCTTTTATAAATGACAATACATTTATTCTTCTCTTTGCACTCTAGAATCATAATAGTCAAGCCAGAGAAACCTATCATTTCCATCTGTACGCCTTACCATCCTTTGGTGCTCCTGTGGAAATAACTTCTCTATTTCTTATCTCTCACTGTTGCACATACAGTAATTTAATACAATTTTGTACTGGGCAGTTTTCAAAAACCCCTGAGATTCTCTGCCTTGCCTTACTGATCACGTATGAATGCAATGCTTCTTGGCTGTAATTTTCTTTTAAATAAAAGCTACATAGCAGTTACTTGTATTCTGAACTAAATGTAGGGTTTGCTTCTGTAAAGGTTTAAAATACTGTGGAAATTGGCTTGAATCTTTTAATTTAAGGTCTGTATTAATGATAGTATCCTTCCAGGATACTTGTCACATTTAGTATGGTTTTGAGTAACATTTGAAACTGTGAGTGTGTGTGTATGCAGATTTGTTTGAAACTGTTTGGGGTTTGTTTGTTGTTTTTTTGGTGGTGGTGGTTTGTTGCTTTTTGTTGTTTGTTGTTTTTTTTTCCCTGATCCCTTTTATGTATTCTGGATGCCTAAATTAATTACTCAGTATATAGTGGGAATCCCTGGAGAGCTGATAAAGAGGAAATATTCCAGCATCTATAAACTATTTTTTTATGACCAGCTTTTTCTGATATCTTCACTCTCCAGGAAGTCCCTCAAAATTACCTTGTTGCTATTTGATGCAAATTCTTTTAAGGTTCATGACATTTTCTTAGAGTCTGTTTTGCTGCTACAGAGCCCTCCTAGAGACCTCCAAGGGTATGTTCTACTTCTCTTCAGTTTTGTCTTAGTTGATTTTCAGTGTTCAATTAGACAACATGGATTTAAAAGTCTGTCTCATTTTTAAATGAGTGGCTTTCTGTCATCCTTGTGATATCAGTCACCCTTTTTTTGAGGTGATGAGGGTGAGAAGCTGATTCCTTCAGTGGCACCCGAGGTGGAGGTGGTTTTGTTTTTAGACTTGCTTACTATTTGTTTCTTTAAGTCTTTTCTGGTGTGATGCTTGTCACTGTACTTCCACTGTCTCTTTAACTCACCAGGTACACAGTGCAAACTGCTTTAGTGAGTCTTTTCCTAGGAATTAGATACTGTATTTTAAAAAGAATCAACAAAACAACAAGAAAAACCCCAACATATGCACAAACAACAAGCAAACAAGACAATGACTACAAAAAACCCCAAACCTGTCAAGTTATCAGAGTTGCGATACTCAAATATGAAATTGCTCTAAATAATTAGACATCTAATTAATCTATATATTTAAGCCATAGATGTCTTTCCAATGTTAAATATGCCGTGCAAGTACCAGATTCACAATTATAGTGCAGACTCGTCAACAAAAACCTCTACCTGTATTTTGCCTATCTCAGCATTTATTATTGGAGCTCTGTCCAGAAGGGTTTGAGTTAATTATTAAATAGCAGCAAGTCCTATTAGGAGAATGAGCTTTCTGGAGCATAAAAGTACTGAGAAAAAAAAATAAAAAGTCTCTACAACTGGTCCTGATCTTGGGCTGCTTCAAGCATTCTATAGGTTTTCTTGAAAAAAACCAGGGCAGTGTAGCTATGAAATTTATGTAATATGGCACCACAGTATGCTCTGGAGTGCAGCTCATTCCCAGGATTAAAATGTAATTGTCTTCAATGTGATTGTTTAGGATACTCAGGAACTCCACAGTCTCTCACTTCCTCTAAAGCAATTACTCAGAGTGGTGCTCGATATGAAAAAGATTCTTTAAAGTTTTTGTTTGTTGCTTTGCTTAGGTTTTAAAAATTTATTTTCATACCTGATGCATGGATAGTTCTACACCCCAGGATATTTATGTTAAATGTACTAATTAAAATTAACATAAATTCTTGCCATCATGGGGTAATAGAATTACTAATGGTGCTCAAGTACCCCTATTTCACTCAGGAGTTTGGGAGGTGTTGATATGAAAAGTAGACACTGCAACTATCCTCTTTTGCCATCGGGGTGGCTGGAAGACCGAGTTCGTTCCCTCCCCTGGAAACATTTTGGAGATAAGCTCAGTTTATGTGCAGTTTAGATTTCACTGTTCAGGGTTTTTTTTTCTTATGTGCATTAATAATTTCAGATAGGAATTCAGATAGCCTTTCAGCTACTTATCAGATTTCTCCAGATTGCAATAGTTGCCGGGTAGATTTGAATTAATCTGCCTGAGAAATGCACATTAATCAAAGTCCTCGAAGTTATCGCCTTATGAGCAGCAGAAAGTCTCTCGCAGGCACTATCGACAGCATCAGTGAAGCTGTGGTAAGCAGCATTCCCCTCGGGCTGTGTGCCAGCTCTTTCTCTGTCTGGATTTGTACAGTTTACACAGATCAGTTCAGTCTGCAGAATTTACGTGGACTGCACCATGAGAAGTAGAGGGATTGGTAAAGCATGTTAACAGTGTTGCTCTTTTGAACGCTACACCTGCCCGGAATGGGCTTCGTGTGTTTGCGTGTGTGGATCTTTTATGGAGGTTGTTCTGCCTTTGAAATTACTGAACAAAGGAGAATGGCTTTGGGGTTGCAGGGTAAAGAGACACATTCCTGTATTTCTTTGCAGTCACAGTGGCGTAGGGGGAATGTAATACTTCCTTCCTTGGTGGTAATTACTAGAACTTGTTCTGTTTAATCATCTAGTTCAATGTGGTCCAATAACAGTTGCTTTATCTCAGTTTCAACTGTTAGTTCGGTGTGTGGTGAGTGGTGGCAAAGAGATTGCAAACCCTCATTCAATCTCACCAAGAACTTTTAACTCTTTCACTTCTTTCAGGCCAACTTAATATCTTTCTGTGATGTGGATGAGGGAGATGTCAAGTCAAAGCCCTTGTTTCCTAGAAATCAGCAGTTAGTATGAATCACGGGTTCTTTCAGAAGGGAACATTTCCTCCTTCTGTTAAATCTTCAAAATAGAACTGGGAAATGCAGCCATTTCCTAAGAGCTGATTAGTGTGTTTACTTTGTATATAGGACTCAGAACTGTACCAAGTGCCAGGCAAGTCTGGTAGTCACTATCCAGCCTGGGCATTCAGTTTTCCTCAGCTTTACATTAGTCAACAAGGTATAAATTACAATGAGCGTATCTAGGAGGAATACTAATCTCCAGCTGGGGTACAAGAAATATTTGTAAACTGATAGTGTATTGAAAATTCAGTGTATATTCTCCCCCAACTTTTTATCTCTCTTTCTCATCAGCCTTTCTTTTTCTATATAAAACAAGAAGGGAGTACTGTTTGAAGAACTTCTTGATTGTAGCCACTTGGAAAGTGATATTGGTTTTCCCATCACACTACTAAGTTGAGTTTCTGGAATTTCTTGGAAGATTAATGGTGTGCATCATGTGTGGGTTTTTGTCTATTTGGGAGTTTTTGTTTATTTTTCTTCCTGAGGCAAATGTAAGTCCAAGAGTTCTGGTTTCATTGTGACTGAAATTTCACTTGGGACTGATAGGGAGGAGGCATGGGATAAATTTGCTTGGACTTGTTTTTAATGTAGAGATTTCTAATGATGATGTTGTTGATGGTATATAAAGGTCTTGACAAGATATAAATTCTATAATAAATGGAAAAAAATCAAGGAACAATCTTCTTGAAACAAAAGGGACTGAGGTAAGTCCTTCAGCCTTACAAGGGTGAATAGTGTTATGGAAAGAAGTTTCTCCCTTCCTCACTTCCCTCCTGAATTGTCTCAAGCCTCTGATGCATCTTGGGTACCAGTTGTTGCTTGGCAGGGTGGGCAGACAGCTCATGTCAACTGTGGTTCTGCTGACTGGAAGGATCAGTAGTCCTCATGGGTGTTGCACAAAGCTCTAGTAATAGTGAGGAAGTATCTCAGGGTATTCCTCTCTCAAGAGTAATAAACAGTTTTTTCTTACGTGAAGTTGTCATTAACTTGGCAAAATATATATATATTTTTTTAAATTTTATTAACTGTGATGCAGTTACTTGAACTGAGTAACTGGAAGGCTCCCTGTGGAGAGGAGGGAACTTTCTCATTGCTTGGGCAACTGTCCTTCATACTTTGTCAGGTTTCTTCGTGCCTCCTTTAAGTGGGAACAGAGGCAAATACAGAGGCATGATTACTGATCTCTCATAAATGCCACAGTTACTGCAGCTGATAGACTTTCTCCAAAGGTCTAGTATTTGTTGTAGGATGACCGAACTAAGTTCAAATTCACCCATGGAAGTGACAGTCTCTGTTCTGAGTGAGATGTTAATGAATTCCCCAGCCATCTTTTGTTTTAAAAACATTTGCAAAGCAAGATAGAACAGTTAAAAGCAATATTTTGCTTCCTTGCCTTATCTTGATTTATTTGAATTGGCTTTTTTCTCTTTGTATATCTTGAATCACATTTGGTTATGTTGAGGTTTCACAGGTTCTTAAACCATCTCTCTTCTTATGTGTCCTCAGCCTTACTCTACCCCCTTTTCTTTTAAGATATGTTGCAGCTGTAGGGGCACTTGTTAAACTCCTCTGCTGGATTTGGAGGGTGGTATTAACGTGCTGAAAATCTAATCCTAAAGTAAAAAAAGTTCTAGGTTTTGGAAGAAAGAACAATGGAGCTTGTAAACACCAGGTGGTTGAGTTCAGACCTAAGGATATTCATATTATGTCAGCTCCAGTATCTTTTTAGCTTTCAAAGCTGAAATGACAAAAGTCTTTTGAAGTCTGTTAGTGTTGCTGAATGGGGGTGTTCAGCAAACTTGGATTTGGTATTCAGGTGAATGAGATTTTTGAAGTTTGCATAGCATTTACCTCAAAATGATGGAGCTGATCTGCTTTGCTTTCAGAACTGACATAACTCAACTCTAGGCAGAAGCTGGATGTTGGTTATGTTTGCATTTGTCCTAGCTGAATGAAGAGATTAAAGAGCATGTTTCTGTGTTAAGGAAATAATGATCACATTGAAGTTAGTTTTCCACTCAACCATGAGATTATTTGAGGCAATAAAATAGCCAGAACTGCAGTTTTGAATCGTTCCTTCTCCATCTCATTTAT
Source organism: Corythornis vintsioides (assembly GCA_025447755.1). NCBI lineage: Eukaryota > Metazoa > Chordata > Aves > Coraciiformes > Alcedinidae > Corythornis > Corythornis vintsioides. Next base: position 5,992 of record JAOEGS010009200.1, on the reverse strand, counting down.
TCTGAGCAAATGATTTCCCAGCATCCATTCTAGCTGTAAGATGAAGAAATACATTTCTCACAGAACCATCAGCCTAAAATCTGTTCAGCTGTTTTTTAGCTTTGATCTCAAGTGTTAATCTTCTGCCATGTTAAATGCCACCACTTGTTACCCTCTTTTACTGGTGCAGGGACACTGGTCCAGATCACATCCTCACTGTTACCCCTGTCCATCTGTGACTGTTAAAGAACATTTTAGATCTAGGACCAGAAACCTGCTGAGCCTGAGGAGCATTTAAATAGGGTGATGATTACAGAAAACCTTGCAACTAATTTATTAGCCTATGAATTTGAGAAGAAAAAAGGTAATGTACCCCATCTCTTTCCACTGCCTGCTGAACAGTGATGTTCTAACTCCAAGGTGAACCTTGTAAAAATCTGGCTTGGATTGTTCATGGACCTCTTCTAGTGTTGCTGATTTTTTTTTAACTTTCCTGTTATGATGAATGATTTCAACTGCAGCCTTGTGCTCTTCTATTCTGCACAGATCTGTAAAACCCTCTCTCAGAAGAAGTTATTCTAGTACTCTTTCTTCTTAAAAAAATAAAAAATCAGGGTCTCTCTGGTGCATTTCTTGTCTCTCAGCAGGAAATTTTCGATCAGGGCTGTTTTTGCATGAGAGGAAGATGCTATTTAGCTGCAAGACTTGGACTGTCTTTCTTCGAATCCTACAAATCTGTCTTTGCATATGCTTTACTGTCCTATAGATTAGCCTGATGTCAATACTGAATTACATGACAGGCTACAACTTACAAACTGTTTGTTCACTCAGCAGGATAGAGACCCAAATTAAAATAGAAGTTTTTTGGATTGCTTACTTTATTTTCTCTTTTCTTTCCTTCTTATTGTGGCAAATCTTCTTTTGTTGCTGCTGTTTATGAGTTTTTGACTGACTCTTGTGAACACTGCAGACCTTAATCATATTGCCTTTGGCCATATTACTTTTGCTTGTGATCACCATCATATTGCCTTTTTAACAGCAGGATGGTTTTTATTCAGTCTTCTGACCCAAGTTGCTCATTCAATAGCGATTTCTCAGAATTTTTTTATTTTAAGGTTGAAACTCTAAATACAAGCACTTCTGTGCTTCCTCTTACATTGTTTTCTACCATCTCTGCTTTGCTTAACCTTACTTCTGTTCTGTACCTTTGCTCTGCTTGATGAGTCTTGCAAATCATTTACTTTTGTTTGCCTTGTGTCAAGAATGTGGCACTTTAGGGATGACCAAGAATTCTGGTATGTTCATTTCATGGTCGTTCAGAGCATGCAGAAATCACTTAGCTTGTGGAAAGTTTTATGGTTATTGTTGTAGTCACAAACCCATATCAATTTGAGAACTGAAATCTTGTAATGGGCAAACATCTTGTATATATTTCTATATAGTGAACAGCAAAAAGTCCATTTTTCAATGCTTTGTTTAGGCTTTAGAATGGGGGACGTTCACTTGATAGCAATATTAAATTACCTATTCAAAGCTTGATGGGAGCCTGAGTCCTGATTTTGTAAATGGTCTCTGGCAACTGAGTGTGTGTTCTCTGCTACCTATGCTGAAGCTGTGTGGAGCAAGACAAGTGTTGAAGGTTTAACTCTGCTATCGAGAATTGCACACTGATGGTAATTAGGGAAAAAGACATTCCTGGTCTCCAAGATAAAACCTTTTCACCATATGTGTGGTCCTCTCCAAAGTTCCACCAGTTGGATATAATTCAGCATTAGTTAAACTCCTTGACTAAATGCAGTATTGAGGGAACTCATTCTGTTACAAAATTAAGCTGAAATTCATAATGATTCCTTTTTTCATGTCATCATCTTGGATTCACAGTATTGTTATAGCCTTTGCAGTAGGATTATTGGTATTTCCTGAGCAAAAAAAGGAACTTTAAATGCTTTTCATTAAAGCTGTGATAGTTTCAGTAGGAACTAGATTGTAACCTCTTCCAAGATTTACTTTCAATATAGAGGATCTGAATTTTCTGCATACCTCAGCCCCAGGTGTAGCAGTTCTATGATTATAAGGAAGGTTTCTTGTTTTTCCTGTCATCTCACAGGTGTAATGACAGAAGGAAAAAATGTTGTATCTAATTTGACCTTTTGCAATATGCAAGCCACTAGTCATTTTTGCATCATGTGCTGTACCATATGAATAAAGCAGAATTGTTTTCAGAAGAGATTTATTAAAAGTTTTCAAATTACAGAAAAATCTCAGCAGCCTTAAGCTCTTTAAGTACTTAAATATCCATACTGCTTAGTGTCTAAACCTTCTTCAAGTCAGATGTTTCCAGCTTTTGCACCTAACAGTCAGTTTTTAAGTCCTTCTGCTAAATATAATAAATCTTGAAGTACTGAGTGTTTTGTTGTTGTGTAGGAACTTGTATTGACCATGATCTTGGCTTTGTTTTGTGAACTTATGTAATCATCTTAAGTGGCTTTGCATGTTCCTTTCTTCTGTTGAAGTGTTGCTATCAGTTCTGAAAAAGTTTCTCAGACTGGACTTTCGCATATATTTGTGAAACATTTTTTGTTTCCACAGTGAAAACTTTTGCTGTTTTTGCTGATGTCGTAGAGAAGTCAGCAGGAAAAATTAATAGTGTAGATGCAAGTACATGAGCAATGGACTAGCAACTCACATGCCAAAGGGCTTCTGCAGCAATGCTACCAGGAACTGCAGGAAAACAAGTTCTCCTAGTCAAAACATGATCTGAAGATCATTTGAGAGCAAGAACTACCCTTCTGAAGTTTAATGGTGTGCAATTGGTGAGATATTTTAGATTAAAATTATTTTGAGTGGCTAGTGTACACTAAATATACAACCTCCAGTATTTACTGCACTTCACTTGTATAAGCTGTACTACCTGCTTGTGAAAACATAATAAAGGGAGGTTTCTGTCCTAGCTCTTACATTTTTATATTCAACTATTACTTTTCTTTCTCATTAGCTGCTCTCTAGAGCAGCAATTCAGGTGACAGGCCATAATGTTATCCACTCATCACCAGGTCTGCCCAAATCCAAAGATTTGCTGCAGGTGAGGTGATAATTTTCCTTACATCAATCAAAATTTCGTCAGTAAGATCAGACAAATGGCTCTCTGTTTTCTGAAATGTATATTTATCCTGGTTTCAATTTAAACAAAGAAAAATACAGCAGGTAATTCTGGTAGAAGTGAATAGAGAAAATAACTAATAATTGACCAGGAAAACATTTGAGCTGCTTGGGTTACTCCAAAATACTAGAGGTTTATGTATGGGGACTGTGCTATTGACACCCATTGATTTATATGAGTTTTTGCAAAAAGCAAGATAGAAATCAGTTTATTTCAAAATAAGTAATGAGGATAGTGTACACAAAATGTTGCTTTATTTATGTCTGTTTCTCTGTTGAACTGGAATTGCTAAGCAGAATTTGGTGTCAGATATGTACAAGTTACAGTCTCTAATGTGTTCTTCCTCTTACTGTTTCTATCTGTTGAACAAACTAATGTTCTAGGCAGTTGTGTCACAAATTGAGAGTGAAAAGAAGTTCCGCTTGTTACTGGATGTATGAGAGACTGTGTTTATATCCATGGGGAGAAATGAGTCGACTTTTGCGATCAAACTGTGATTTAGGAGAGCTTTGCAACAAAATGTATCTCAGTAGCAAAAAATTGAAACGAAGCCCAAAACTGTATAAACACAAAGCAGTAAAGAATCTTAACTTGCAGCACAATGGAGAGTTGCCTCTCTGTATTTTTCTTGCCCCATTGACAATTGCAGACTCCATTATTTGCTCATCTTAGAAATTATTTTTAGGGAAAAAGTCACCTATACCTGCCAAACCTGGACTCTGTGGTGTACAGATTGGCCAGGGTAGCTGTGTGCTTATAAGGGAACAGAACACTTAGAGCTCATCTGCTCTTTCCTCCCCAGGTATTATCCAGTGGTTATTAAAAACAAACAAAAACCCCAAGAAACAACACCTTGAAATGCTTAGAGATCTATCAATTCTGATTGTATTTTTTAACAGTAATTTTCTATACTTAACATCCCTGTCTGGCCTGGGTAATATTTCTGCTTACAGATACTGCTCCAAAATTTCTTCAATATCAATGTAGTGTATATGACATATGTCAAGAGCCACCTGTGCTTTAATGCTCCTTCAAGGAAGAATTCATTCTACATGCACAGTAGAAAATAAAATTTGGTATTTGCCAGACCTTTGTAAATGGGTGTGGACCAGAGACAAATTAAAAGGCAGTAATTCTGGTGGTGTTTGTAGTTCTCAAAAGCTTTTGAATAGAAATTTGGTTGTATAGTTGATGATAGATGGCATCCAATCTGCAAGAGCCGAGTACCTAACCCTGAGCAGACCAGATGTTGCTCTCAAGAATTTCAAAGGCATCTGCTTCTCTCAATTATTTGTATAAGCAACTGAGATCCTGGCTCTCTGGGGCCATTTCATTAGACCACTAAAATAAATGCTCTAAGTATCTTTGGATACTTAGATATCACTTAACATGCATATAATTTCTTACTATTTCTCAAGTGCCTGTAGCTGCTTTACAGCCATCAGAAGCCTGAAATAGTACATGTGGTTAGGGCAGGGAATGCAGGAGTGCAAGCATAGGTCCCGGTCTTGCAGTGCTCTGTATCACACGCATGAAAATAAGCAGTTGCTCTGTTGCAAACCTAAACCTTTATTTGTTAATGTTGGTGAAAAAATGGAACCCAGGGGTCTTAACATGATACCTAACTAAATGTCTGTGATTGAGGCCCTGAGGCTAATGACATAAAGTGTTAGTGCATTAGGATCAGTTACCTGAAATAATACCTCAAACAGTTTATATGTTAAATGAGTTGTCACTTATCTTGGTAAGGTCTGCAGCCAGCTTTTCATTAGAGATGATGTTATATTTCTGTTTGGAACCATCATTTGGAGAGTGGGGAGATAATATTCAGTAAAACCCCGCTGGGTTCAATTTTCAGGAAAATTAACAAATGCAAACTTAATTAGAGTAATAAAATAATGTAAGATGGGGCGTGGTTAATATTGCATGAAATACATTTCCAGAAAGAAAAGAAAAACAGATTTTTGTAGAAATGTGCATTTGTATCTTCACTTGTGTGCTGTTCAAGTCTGTTTGTGTTGCTCTGTGAGGCTGGAAGTTACCCAGTGTAGCCAGTACACACAGCAGGTTTTTTGTCTGGATACAGAGATAGCATGAAAATGCACTTTCTCATTTAGCTATAGGTGGCAAATTTGCACTGAGGGTTATTTGAGGATGAGACCTGTATAGATGCAGAGGACTAGATTAGAGTTCCTCCAGTTTAGTTGCAGTAGTCAGCTTGGTCATTCCTGGCTTTGTGCTGGGCTATATGTGCACTTAAACCCACCCTTCTTGCATGTCCATCAGAACCAGAGCTTTCCACGACTTGTCCTCCTGCTGTATCTCTCCTCCCGTGACCAGTTCTTGCTGCTTCACTCTGCTTTAGGGCTGTTCTATATCCTGACCAGGAATTGTGCCTCTAATGTACATTCTGGAATACATGGATGAGATTTGGAGCTGAAAGTCCATGATGCTCTTATTATTCTGAATGTGTGCAGTCACACATTTGTGAAGGAAAAATAAAGTGTTTTCCTGTTCCCAATCTATATGGACTTCTGCAAAACTTTTGACATGGTCCCCCACAACATCCTACTCGCCAAGTTGGAGAGATACGGATCTGATGGGTGGACTGTTCAGTGGATAAGGAATTGGCTGGATGGTTGCATCCAGAGGGTGGTGGTTAATGGCTCAATGTCCAGATGGAGATCAGTGACCAGTGGTGTCCCTCAGGCATCTCTACTGGGAGCTGTACTGTTTAATATTTTCATTAATGATATTGATATGGGTCGGAACAACTCTCACTATCAATACAGGCTGGGGGATGAGGTGCTGGAAAGCAGCTCTGCAGAAAAGGACTTGGGGGTGTTGGTGGAT
>JAOEGS010009199.1:140896-198422 GCA_025447755.1 Corythornis vintsioides | reverse complement strand
AATCATTTGGTGGCTGTTACACCTAATAACTTGTTCTTCCTACATAAACTACTTAAATATAGCCCTGCCACTCTATCATGATGTTCTGCCACCACTACCTTGTTGTAGATCCAGCTATCCCTCAGCATGTTTGCATGTGATGTTTGGTTTCCTTCCCTTTCTTCTTCCCAGATTTTGCTCATTTCCAATCATATTGCATATATATAAATTCTCACTCCTTTGCTATGGTTTTGCGATATCAGCCTGATTAGAACCTGAGACTGCTGGGTGGCTGTACAATGCCGAGCACTGGTGGAACTCCTGGTGCTCTGCCAAAGCTTCTAGGTGTTACCAAGCTACAAAGGAAAAGAGATAATGATGATGTGGGAGGAAAGAAAAATGTATTTTGTGGACAAAGCTTCTGTCTCTTTTGTACTAGCCTGAATCTTTGTTAAGAGTAGGGAAATGTAGAGAGGGTTTTAATGTTCTTGTGGGAAACAAGATGAAAAACAGATACATTGATGAGTTTGAGTTAGAGGAGAAAGTCCTGAATGGCTGCAAATATATCTGTTGTTTAAATGAAGGTGGTCCTGATGAATGTTTCACAGTATCAGCCTTATTTGGTGCATTAGCCTCATTACCAGGGGGGATGCTGCAAACATACTGAGCCTCTTCTAAAAGCAGTTTAACTTAATAGCTAAACCATGTTATTGAAGGAAAAGATCGCTTTTATCACGGATGCAATCCAGCTTCCTGCTGCACCTGGCATCTTCCTTGAGATAAAAACCATGATCTGAAGGGATGGGACTAGGTTGTGTGTTCTGGGTAAGAATGAGAGTGCTCTTCTCTCCCAGTGACCTGCAAACCCAAACCACACAAGGAGTGAGAGTGTGAGACCATCTCTCCTATTGACATGGGCTTGTGATTTACATACAACTCGATATCTCGGTTGTCTTACATACTGCTCTGTCTGGAGGTCATGTTCTTATCCTCCTTGCTGCTGTGATTCAGTCACGGCTCTTCCAGTTCTGTACTGACTTTCACACCTGCAACTCCATGTGCCACAGATGGCCGGTACCACTATAAAACCGATAACAGCGAGATCAGGATCTAATCCTGTAGACTTTTTCTGAGGTTAATATAGGTGTGAACCACAATTTCTGGGAAAGTCCTTGAAATAAAGTACACTGTGAGGTTCTTAATTTGTCTTCCCGCCTTTTTTTCAAAGAGTTTCCCGGCTGACAGCCTCCTGTTAATCTGTTCTGTTTGAACATGAGCAAAATACAAGCCAACAAAAGCAATTAAAGTCTGCAGTAATGATCAACTCTGGGAAATGATCGGCATGGATTAAAGCAAATTTAAGGGGTAATTGCTTGGCAACAAGTTCCGTGACTCTGAGTGTTAAGTACAGGAGGATACTTTGAAACTGTGGTAATTAAATCGGAAAACCTGTTTCTATAATGCATATTGTTCTTTTAGCTTGATTGAACTGAAAAAAAAAAACAACCAACAAACCAACAAAACCAAAAAACCCAACTCTTTTAAAAGAATCCAGTATTTTGTTTGCAGGAGATTTTATCTACCTGAGATTTTGCTACAACTTTATTGCCAAAATATGTAGGTACATCATAATCTTTGATGTATTCATCCTTAGAGAGGAAAGTGCTGCTCTCCCTGCTTTGCTGGTGAGACACAAAGAGTTTTGGCCACACACCCAAACGGGTGTAAGAAGCCTGTGGAAAGCTGTGATTTCACCCAGGTAGCAAGTCCTGAAGATCCAACTTCTGAACTTCCTACACCTTTGCTTCTGGTAAGTATGGGTAAAACCCATCCAATAGCACTGTGATTTATTGCTCTCTTATGCAACTCTTAGTGTGTACCATCGAGGGAGTTGATCACGAGGCAATGGTCATTAATATCATGCTGATAAAGAAAGGCTCAGATTATGCCTTGGGAAGGAAGACAAAGTTTGTATTCAAAACAAAAGTAAGAGGTGTTACAAAGGTGAGGAGGTAAATCTTCATACAGATAGCTCACCATCCTGGTCATTCCCAATTCAAGCTCTCTGTGGGCTTCAGGGCTCATTCACAAACAGAGCCAGGTGGAGTGGCCATTGCTTCTATAACTTGCATCTGCCCTCTTGCTAAGGGCATTTGGACAGGTCATGTATCTGTCTCTGTGCCATGTAGATTAGGGTAACAGGGAGGTTTCTGGTCAGTCATACATATGACAGACACATACCATCACAAGAGTGGTTTGGGGTTTTTCTTGTGTTTGTTTTCTTCATCTGTCTTATGCCTAAACTATGCAACAGAGGCAAATAGTGGTATCTCTTAAACATACTCATGCTCTGCCAGTGTGGAATTTATATTTGCTGAGACATTACAATATATCAACAATTCCTGTGCTTGTCTGGTTCATTTTTGAAGAGATGATGTAGGAGCAGTTACGTTGGAAATGGACAAGCTGACGTGTCAGTATGTGTTACCTACCTCCACACTGCACTTTTAACAAAGAATTTGCAGGCACATGAATCTTATATAAGTATCACATGAACTCTGACATGGGTAATATTTAAAGATTTGTACACATTGTCTTTCAAATGGATTAGAAGAGCCTCAACTGAAGGTTTCAATACAAGGTTCCAATGTGGGAAAGATTCAGATTAAATAAAGCTGTGAATATTAAGTATGGACCACAGTACAGGTCCTCTGGTGTTGCAGAGCTGAGAATGCCTTGCAGATTAGAGCAAGGTCCATCACTTTAGATCTCTGCATCATGCAGCTCTATTATAGCCAAGGGAGATACAGTCAAAGCAGTTAATAGAACTGGTAATAAGCAATTAAGAATCCAGAAAAGTAATGAGATTAATTGTGTCACCATCTTCATTAATTTGTTTGTCTAATTCTCTCTTGACGAGAAGGACATCTGCAGGTGACCTTCCCAAATAGACACATACTTAGGTAGTTACACATAAGGTTAAGAGAATTCCACCTCCAGAATGTTGGGTTTTTTTCCTGTCTGTGGATTTTTAAAATATTTTTGCCTGTTCTGTACATATTTAGACATTTGTGGTGTCAATAAACCTCTAAATATAGAGGTTTGTTGTTTTGGTCACTCAGTGAACAACAATTTGGGTTTTTTTTAAACCAAGGTTTTCCAAGCACTGTGTTCAGCTCCCCCAGGAGAGTAGTTCTAGGAAACAAAATACAATCTACTCATTTCCATAATCACTAAATTAATAGTTTGTTTGATGTTTTAATATCCCCACAATTTTCCACAGCAGATAAAATATTAAACCCAGGAGAGAGTGATGGTATGCATGTGAGAAAGTCTTCAATACATATTAGTTTGAAAAATTTAAAAGATAGATGGCTACTCGTAAGGAGTAATCTCTTCAACAATATTACAAATATATCTCCAGAATATGAAAAAAAAATTCCTCAGATGTGTTTGGGTAGCACTTTGCATCTCTCTGTGATTTCTTAATCTGTAGCTCCAGAAGTGAATTGTCCTGGAAGATCTATGATGAAGGTTGTGATTGAGCCGCCCACACCTGAAGCTTGTGATAGCACGAGCAATGATTGTTTCTTGATGTTGTTATGAGTTGGGAGTTTCACTGGTTGCATGCCAGCAGTGGGCTGTGTGCTAGGGAAGAGCTAAAGGGTGATACACTTTCACATGGAGGAGTTAAAAGAATGAAGAGAGAGAGAGATCAGACAGAAAAAAGAACCCGATTTTTGCTGAGGGCATGTGCAGATGAGAATTTTTCTTCCAAAATTAAGTGATTGCCAGATCATTTAAGTTAATTCAGACACTCCTGTAAGATTTATTCTAGGACTGAGGGAGGTCTATGTTACCCTGTAGGAAGGGTAGCTTTGGCTCATTTTACACTGCGAATTCTCTTTTAAAATTAATACAAAAGGAAAATCTTCAGTTACAGGTTACACTACAAAGTATTTCTGGGATGTACTGTCCCCCAGGAAATGTTTTGCAGAGGACACGTTACTTAGAGTACAATTTCATACTGCACACTGTCAGTGTAATCACATTCTCCTAAAAAGAGCAATCCTGCCCTATGTTTCTTTTCTGCCCACCTTATGTCTTATGTTGGGGTGCTTGTGGCTCCATGATGGGCAAGATCAGATCACAGTTCAGACAACCAGGGGATTGTTTTATATCTGATCATCAAGGCAAAGTCTCTTGCTTTGCACCCTCAGGTCCTTTAGATCTTCTGCAGAAGAATGGCAAGAGCACGTTGTCTCTGTGGGAGGGGAGAGGTGGCAGCCTGTGGTCATGGAGGATTTGATCTGATTGATGGATGGTGTTGGCGTCCAACTTCATATCTGGGTCTCAGCAATGATCTGAGGGCAGTGATTCGATTTGTGAGGACCCTGTAAAAGCAAGCCCCCTTCTCATGGTGGGGATAAAAAAAAAAAAAAGCTGTGAAAACTCACTGGGGACAAGAAAGAGAGGGCAGGAGAAAGGCAAAGACTGGTGGGTGCAAACCCAAGCTCTTGTCCTTGGCCAAAAATGCAGAACTAAGGTCCTTGGTACTAGCCTCTGTGTGGAGGGCAAGTCAGTGGGACCCAGGCACAAACACAGAAAAAGCCTGTGATAGGAATTTGTGTTTTGAGGTGCTGAATTGCTCCTAAAACACTGACTTCGGGGAAGATAAGATTGCTCAGCAAGTTCTGGCCCAAGGGAAATTTCATAGAAGCACCATGGGCAAAGCAGCAGAAAAGTCCAAAGGCAAATGGTGCTTACTGCTTTATAGTGAAGCCAAACAGGAAAGTGGGGGAGAAACTGTGAAGGAATAAGTAGTTTTATCTCAAGTCTTTAATCCAAATTTCATTTTTAAAGTGTATAATTTAGACATTTTCATCTATTTTTTTCTTTCTTTATATATATCTCCTTTGATTTTATTTGATACTTGAATATTTTTCCCCACCTCAGCTTTATTCTATTATCTATTTTGTTAGTAGAAAACAGGGAGAGATGGGATTGGTTTTCTTGGTTTAGGTCAAGTAGGCTAATTGTATCACTGGGATTATTGTAGTAATTTTTTTTCAAATTTAATGTAGGATTTTTTCCCCTGGACGTGTATATATGACAAACAGAAGTTACTGGTTTTTACATTAGTAAGAATTTCCTACTAATGTATATTCCCCCCCTGCCATTTATATTAGCATTCTGTTAATTTATTGAATCAAAAGGTTATTTCATAGAATTATTAAATATTATAATTTAGCATATAATAATACAGCTCACTGTAAAGCTTGGCAGCTTTTCTTTACTTGCTGTTGTTAAACAGTCAGTGAGTTACAAAGCCAAAATTACACCTCAACCTTTCACTTCATCAATTAAAGAATCCTGTGTGAAATTATCCATGTAAGATTAGAACCTCTTATCTTAAGACATATAAACATTCTCTGCTCTCTAATCTTTCTTCAATATTTTAGTTAACATTTGACAATTACATTTATCTGAGAAAGTCTATTTATATCAATATTTTGATATTTTAAGGAATATCAGAATACCTTTGTGTAGACTTCCAGACTTTTACTGCACATTCAAAGATATAAGAAATATTTTGTCTGCAAATGTTGATGAAATACTGTAAAATTTCTGTTGAAATATTATGTTTTCATTGAAAGTCTCACTCTATTCCCTTCTCAAAACCAACCATACCAAAGCAAACCAAACTAGAGGAATAATTTTATTTTACAGTTTTATGTTTAAAGAAGTCAGCATTTATTAAGTACATCAGACACTGAAATTAATTCTTTTAAAACACACTTTTGCATTCAAGATTATTTTCAAGTTAATCATGTGACTTTTACTGAAGAAGTGTAGCTTCATTATAGTAAAAACAGAGACTGAAATTCCATTCAATCTAAAAATGGCCACATTTTTTCCTCTATTTGAGGTAACAGCATCAATAATGATCTGGTGATACCAATTTTTGTTTGGTGAGTAGCCATTAGTCACTTCAGAAATACCATTGGATTAATCAGATAAAACCCACACTTCCAGTTCTTCACTTGTGTGAGAATAAGCAGTGAGAGGTCATAACCTCTTGCCTTAACTTGGTCAACTGAATGCAACCAAAGCAAGAGAGACACAGAAATGGACATCATCAGATGTTTTTTTTTTTCAGTGGCTCGTGTAAAATGAACAGGTTACTTTAGTGGAGTTGTTGAGACATCATGGAATCTGTAAGTTTGAATCAACTGAAAAGTAAATTAAAAGAAGGTTTTCCTTCTGCTGACTTAGCAATTAAGAGGCATAAAAATGTAATTGACATAACCCTAGGATAGTCTGCCAGTAATATTTACATAGAATTCTGTATCTACAGAGGTGTAATCTGTAGATATTTATTGAAGACTAGGAAGATTTGGAATTGACATAGATCATGTAAGAATTCCCAAACTGAGACCAAATAATGATGCTCATTGGAGGTACCTGACCATGGCCATAAGCAAAGGTAATATAGTGTAAGATCCATCCACTTTTATGTTTTACTTTATTTCTCGGAGGAACAGCAGAAGATACTGGAGTTGCCCCAGCAATACATTTGCCACATAGACCACCCTAACTAAATAACTATCACTTACTAGCCCAATTTATGACTCAGTTTTAGGAAGACAGGCATAAGAACAAGCATTCACTCCCCTTTCTCAGTTTAAATCATGGAGATGAATTTTAAAAAGCTATTAAAAATATATTGTTTTCGTGCTGTACAATTTCACTGTAATTTGTAATTTGTAAAAAAGTGGGGAAAAAAAAAATCTCTTCTACTCATGTTAATGCAAAGTTGTCCCTTGCAATTCCTGGAGATATGATTAGTTTATTTGTTTACAGATGTACAACATGTTAATTAAGATTTATCTTATCTCCATTTTAATAACAGCTGTGGTTCTACAATCTGTGTTTATGATTAAGTGTGAACGTTCAGCAATCCTAAAATCAGAAAACAATTGGAATGGATGTTGTTGGGCTGGGCTGCTGATTTAAAATATCTTCAAAATGAGTTGCAATATAATTACCTTCAAAAGCTTTTCCTTGGCATAGGCTTGTGCAGTGTTACAAAGAGTGTTAAAATCTATCTAATTAGAAGGAGAGCTCACATTGTCTAGGAAAAGATTTCCTGCCAAGTTAGAACTTTCAAAATGTTGTTGGGGTTTATGCATATATATATATATATATTATATATATATGTATATATATATATTATGTATATATATATATATATATTTAGCGAAAACTGCTCATTTTGATTTTTTATACTCTAAATAAAGAAGATTAAAATGTATGTCTTCATTTTAAAATGGACAAAGCAGATATCTTTAAAAGTGAAACTTCACATTTCAGGTTGCAATGCATTTAGTATCCAGAAATCCAGAAAAAGATGTTGGAGAGATGGGATTGCAAACTCTCCTTCCTTTTTGTAAGATTAGTCTTGTGCTATTAATTATGGAGAAATTATCTGTGTTGTAGATACAGTGCCCCACCTGGCAACTACACGCCATGCAGCCACTCAGTCCTCCCCCACATCCCATGGAATGACAAGAAGAATTGAGAAAAAAAAAAAAGTAGAAAAACTTGTGGATTGAAATAAGAACAGTTTAATAATGTAAGCAAAATAAACTATAATAATACCACTTGTAATTAAAAGGGCGATAACAAAATGAGAAAGAAATAAAGACCAAGACAAGTGATGCACAATGCAATTGCTCACCACCTACTGACTGATGCCCAGCCATCCCGGGGCCAGCCTTCCCCTCAGTTTATATAGTGGGCATGACATTCTATGGTACAGAATGTTTCTTTGGCCAATTTGGGTCATCTGTCTCTGCCCAGTTTCTTGTGCCCCTCCAACCTCTGCTGGCAGGGCAGTATGAGAAGCTGAAAATTCCTTGAGTTAGTATAAACACTGCTTAGCAAGAGTGAAAACATCAGTGTGTTACATTATTCTCATCCTAAATCCAGAACATGGCATTGTACCAGTCACTAGGAAGAAAATTAACTCTATCCCATCTGAAAGCAGGACAATCCATTAGCACATTGTTAATCATCCAAGTGAATAGTACATTGGAAAGTAATTTCCTATTGCCACCTCTCATTGTGGAGAGTTAGAGACTCTTTTGCCTTTTTAGAGCCTTATTCTCTAGGTATTTTCCACAAGCATGAAGATAATAACTAGGGGGAGGTCCCAGGATTCTCCTGTTTGCAGCACTTTCTGGACAATACCAGTTGGTCATTCAAATTAAAAGAGCCAAGATACTGAAAACAGGTCAGCAGACTCTTTGAGAATACCTCTTAGGACATTTGCCACCACGTTAGATGAAATTGGATTAAGATTTGTTTTCAGGTGACTTGTTCTTTACATGAAAGGTGGGTGTCACTCCCCTCCTTTTGGTTATATAGTCTTATTCCTCCCTCTCACTGACTTTGATCCTTGAGTCCCTTTCTGTGAGCTATTCCAGCTCACTAAGCCTGCAAAAACTACTGTCTGATCTTTCTCTCCCAACCTACAGTGTAGTTTGGCTTGGTTAGTGATGAGAATTGACTAAAAGAAGTGGCTCAAAGAACATCAGAGCCAGCCCAAGATAAGGGTAGAGGGGAGGGTGGGTGGCATAGGGAGGAGAGTGAAGATGGGGAGAACCACAGTGTCAATACCAAAGTATTGCCTTTGAGTTGTTAGGTTGGCTCACCCCATCTCTTGGGAATGTGCTCTAAAACCTGCTCCTTTGAACGGTTGCCCTCAAGTCTTTTCCATGCTCTTTTGCAGTGCTGATGTGAGAGTATGGAAAATTTCTTCTGTATGGTCCTTGGCAGTATCATAAACCCATATACTAACACCACCAGAAAAAGCCATCAGGAAATGTCATGAGTAGTTTCAGTGGTAAAGCACTAAAATGCCAGAATATAAAATGGAGATTTTACAAGAATTGAAGAGAATAGTGGAGTTAAAGCATATTTGTCAGTCTATAGGCATGTCACATTGTATTTTAAAATCAGAGAAGTCATCTGACAACATCTAGGACTTTAGCAACTCTTAACTGCACTGGAGGAAACTTGGAGGAGAGGGGGATCATTGCATTAGGAGAAGCTGTCACTAATGATCTCCTTTTAATCCTTCTGGGCAACTGAGAAGGTAACACCCTTATAGGAGAGATGGAAAAGTGGAGTGAGTGTTGGCATGCTGGTTGCTGAAATTCACAACTTGATCTGTCTTTGTATTTGGTTAAACTGAAATGGCAGGTTTCGAGCAGCATGCCTGTGTGGTTCTGTGTCTTTGTTGGAGAAGGTATTTGCTGCTGGCAGGCAATGTGGACAGCCAAGGAGGATTGTCTCCACAGCTGGTGAGCAGAACTTGTCTGATGAAGTCCTAAACAAAAGAAGGCCCTCAGAAGAACACTCCGTCAGTGTTATGTAGTTTTCAAAGATGTCTTTACCATTTTGATGGAAAAAAACATAGGGAGGAGGCCAAGATTACTTGCATAAAAACTTAAACAGCTTTTTATTCAGTAAGCTTTGAATTCATTAATTCAAGGTACTTACTCAATATTTTGCCATAGAGTGTGTATTTCCTGAACAGAATATGCACAAGCTGCTTTAGACAAGAAGCTTGCAACAGCAGAAAGCATGGCAGTGTAAGAGGTCATCCTTCAACCAAAGATGCTATTTACATTTTTCACATTTGTCTGTGAATCAGCATGTGTTTTTTTAATGCATCTCAGCTGAGGATTAGGAATTTCTATAATTGCATTGACTGACTGACTATATCTTTAGACATAACTGATTTTAAGATTAAAAGGAATTAAGTGCTAAGTAAATATCTTATGTGGACACATTCATTTGCCCTCTATTTGCATTTGAAGTAGATTTTAGGCCATCAATATGAAGTGAAACCAGTTTACCTATAAAGGTTTAAAATAATATCTTCAGTTAAATCAGTGCAGGTTCAGGTTTAAACCAGGTTTAGGTGAAAGGCAAAACAGCATTGTACTATACTCACAGAAAAAAAAATATTTCAGTGATTGTTTTATTATTCATCCTTAGCACAAACCTACTATTACAGTGATAAATGCAACAAACGGAAAACCTCCCATATAGGTCCACCACTATAAAAAAAAAAGCAAACAGATTTAGTGTTTCACTGGCAATAAGTCAAATGTTGCTTAAGACATAAGTCAGTGCCATTTGACACAACTGATAGTTTCCTCTTGAGTAAAATTCATAAATGTTACCAGCATAAGATCTGAAATGATTTTTAATCTCTGGAGTCATTGGCAGGGCAGTCTGGGGAAAACTGAGGTTATTTTGATAGACTTGTATTTGGCTGATGAATAAGAAGGACCTATTTGAATTCCCTGTCTGAGAGCTAGCCTGGTATTTATCCATCTATCATTGTCTGTTTTTCCTGTGCATTCCTGTTTTATTCAATTGTGAATTGCTCTCTTTTTTTTTTTTTTGTCTTTTTTTTTAATGTTGTGTGTATGTATGTGTAGCCACACTTAATATTGTACTTCTCCTTCTGAGATGGAGATTGTAATTGGTTATTGATGGCCTATTTGTATGCTAATGTTGCTCAATAAAAAAGCTAAAGCATAATTAACACTCCTGCTTCACCAAAAAAAAGAAAGGGAAAAAGGAAAGGTTGGAAAGGTCAGTGGATTTCATATAATAAATTACTAAATAATGAAAGACATAGGATCCTACATCCTAGAATGTAATGCTTTCACTATTTATTAGCTTTAATTTATTACAAACGCTGACTATACTTCCTTCTCAGTAGCTATTTTCTATATACAATGTATGTAGACATTATGACTGTTGCTGGTATAATGTACTGCAGCCTGACATATTTCAGATGTAGTGGCTTTCAAGAGAACTCCATCTCTGTTTATTCTCCTATATTTCATTAACCCACAATTCAGTAAAGCTGCAGGTAAATCTAGTCAGCTCTTAATGGCTCAAGTCAGAAAACTGAGCATCATATCTTGCAAACACTTATTCACAGATGATGAGCCGAAGCCCCAAAGGCAACACATGCAACACATTTACTTCTGGAGTCAGTAAGTGTTGGCATAACAGGCCAACACTTACTGCATACTTAGAAAGCAAGAAAAAATTCAAGCCCAAACCCATCCTCATGCGAGCTGGCTCTGCTGGATTTTTTGGTTGTGCCATTAAGACACAGCATGAGAATGAAATAGTTGGGTGTATGGGCAAGTGTGGAGCTGAAGCTGGTAGAACAGGTGACCATGCTCTGGTTTTATGTTTCCTTGCTGCGAGACAAAGTAAATTGATCTGCCTTACCTGAGGTGAATTAATGTGTATAGCCTCATGACTGGGGCTGTGTGGACCAAGTGTGATATATAGATGGTTATATCTGCTTGGGCAGGAGGGCACTTACAGTTAATTTGCTAAAGAGCCCACACGATTGCATTCAGTCATAGGATTCATCCTTCAGTGTTCAGATTTTAATGTTAAAATGGCACCAAACTTCTAGTTGGAAGAGACAAAAAAGTAGAAATTATGACCAGAATGGTTATATATAACCTTTAAACCAAATGTCATGTAGTGAAGGTGAGAATGTCTTAACACCATATGTGGCTTCCTATTAACATAAAATCAATTTTCAGAATTATCCCTTACTAGTTAATGAATCATAAAACTACTTCTTTAAAACAATTTCTTTCTGTTTTATTTGCAGATGACAGAACATAGAACACAGGGCATTCCTGACTGTGTAACTTTGCCTCTTTGGGCATATTACAAATTACAGTTTTTACATCTACTCTTCTCAATGTTGCAGTTGTTGCATATTCAAGGACTAGTTGTGCAGTTTAAAATCAAAAGAATGTTCCAGGAGAAAATATTTGTTTCCTAAGAAAATTAAGGATAATAGTAAAAAAAAAAAAAAAAATTGTTCATATATTCATAAACTAACAAATTAAAGCTCTGTATAATAAAAAAAATCAACAGAGTTAAAGATTTTTAAAATTTATTTTCCCTTTTTACCAGACCTCTGTCACAGAAATATTTTTATATGCTTCAGAGTCATTGCTGGGTGGTAACTACATGTGGAAATTTAATTTACATGCTACATTCTCTCTTAATGTTGATCATAATATTTCTTTTGTAGTTAATGGAACTGTTCAGTAAGCAGGTGAGGATTTGTCCTACACTATAGCATGTGACCTTTGTTTCTGGGAAAATATATGTGATGAAGTTTGTGTGTTACTGTAAGTGATTATCCTCAGTTAGTGGAAGTTCATACTGTTTCTTCTTGACATTCTCTAATGAAAGGTAATAGATAGAGTTTAGGATTTTAGTCAAGCATAAGTTTATGTTGAGTCAAAGAACACTTGCATTAAATAATTGACTTTGTTTATATCCACAACTTATCTGCAACAACAATGTTGAAATGTGACATTTATCTTGTGACTTTCTCATTCATTTCTGTACTCTGGTCTCATCATTCATGCAGTTGAAGTGTTTGATACATGTGGATGAATATTTATTATAGATGATGAAGTGTCCTTTTGGCAGTATAATATACTTCTCTATAAAAATAAGCAGATTATACATAAGGCTCTCTGATTTGAGTCTTGGCATAGATAGTACCTCACTCTTATCTAGTAGTTTTCATCAGCAGATCTCAACACCATTTACTGAAGAAGGCAGTACCATTATCATCTCTTGGTAAATCCACATCCTTTATTGGATTGTGCAGGGCTTGAAGACCTTGAGACCTCAAAAGTCCCTCTCACAATGCCCAGAGTATTCTTATTCAAAATTATGTTTTGAAGTACTTGAAACACTCTGTTCCTGCAGAGATGAAAGATCTGTATTTTGATATTCCCAGGGGTAAATGCAAGTTTCTATTTAGACTGTCTGATTTTTCACTAACTTTGTGATCCCAGTAGTGTAAATTAAATTTATCTTAGGAATATTTGTGCAATCTGTTCTTTGCTTGAAGTCATGTCTGGGATGTTAGTAGATAGAATTGCTAACTATAGTCTTTAATTCTGCTGTAACCAATAACTGGAAAGTAAGGCCAAGACTCCCAATCTCATACCACAACCTAGACAATGAGAGTTTATAGAATGACAAAAATTTGCTAGAGAAAATTAAAGATTCAGTCAGACTTCACCCTAAAGTAGAGGGGTTTAGTTTAAAAGATGTGTGTTTGTGGCTAGCTAGATAAAACACATTGCTAAAAGTTTTATATATGTTTTATGCTCCTTTGTTGTTTACCAAACACCACATCTTATCAGGGACATTTACTGTGTGAATAATATACTACAAAAATATTACCTACCAATGTGAAATTGGTGCTCAGAAAGCCTGAGAATCAACCCATCTATTCAGATGTTGAATGTGAGGTACCTGGCTTGAAAATGCAGTGCCATTAATACTAAGCCTACTCATTTTCTGAAACAAATTGGTGCAGAAGGTGCATGGTGAGTAAGCTGCTGTTTACTACCATCTGTCATGAAGGGACTTTTCTGATCTGGAAATGGGATATGTGGACAGGAAAGGAAGGAAAGTAAAATGGATGGAGATGCTGAGAAGGTTGTGGAGTTGCAGTTGCTCTCATGGAGTTAACTTGGCAAAGCAGGTGAGCATTCCCATGGGAGAAGAGAACCATCTCTGGGAAACTGTACTGAGGTAGTTGTGTTTGCCAGTGAAAACCAAAAGAACCATATTCAGAGACATTAGATTTGTTCCAGCTTTTAGACAAAGGAGGATGAGCAATGAAGACTTAATCAACACCTTGTTTAAAATCTGAGCTGTTGGCTCTCATCATGTCAGTGATATGGGACAATTATTTTTTCACAACAAGCTGGGTTGTTTCTGGTAGATGCAGTCCAGCTGGAGTCTCTTAGTACCATGGTATGATTTTGTTCTGTCTGGTAATCTTAATGACATGGATGCCACAAGTCAGGGATCACTCAGGTGGGGAAGTTATAGAGAAAAGGAGGATCCAGCACTGCCTGAGTGGATCAAGTAATATTTCAGTACAAAATTATGCACATTACATCTTCAAGTGTGTCCCTTTAAACATCTCTGAATTTTCAGCAGAGATGCTACATTTTCTCAAACAGCTGAACTGCCTGATCCTCAGGAATTGCAGCGTGATTAGACAGTGCTATTCCTTGTCCCTCTTTGCCCAGAGGACAGAGTTAACCTTTCAGTTTGTCCATGCCTGAGCTTTAATAAAAACATTCATGAAGCTAATGCATTTGAATAGATTTTATCCACTGACTACTAAGGAACTTGTATTAGTGGTATGCAAGAAATGTTACACTGGACATTAAGTTCTTCTCTAGCTCCAGGATCAACACAGACATGTACTTCTCAACTCAGCATTTTCTCAAGCTTAAAAATACCAGTCTCCTCCTATGCTTTAATTTCTGCAGTTCTTTTTACAGTGACATACAAAATGATGCCTTGTTGGCCACATTGCATTTGGTATGAAAGCAAATAACAATATCTTTATCATTCATGGCAAATTTAGCTCAAAAAAAAAGAATCTAAACCAATGAAAAGTGTTACTAATTTAAGTAATTGTTTAAGTGCAGGTTACAGCTTTTAGGTGCTAATAGATTTTTTATACTGCACTCCTGGTTTTAGTGGTTGCTGGAAGACCCACATCTAAGGCTATCTGACACAAGCATCAAATAATATAATAAATTACATATAGTGTATCTCAGCATTTTTTTTCCTTTCAGTTCTGTCCTACTCATAGTCAAGTGATTCGATGACACGAAGAAATGAAATGTACTGGTACGTGGTGTTATTCCTTTCTAAGTGTAGGACTTCACACTTATTATTGTTGAACTTTATTAGGCGTGTCTTTTCCCAGCTCTCCATCCTGTCCAGATCTCTCTGGATGGCAGCACATCCTTCTGGTGTATCAGTCACTCCTTCCAGTTTGGTATCTTCAGCAAACTTGCTGAGGATATACTCCCAGGCCATTGATAAAGATGTTGAGTAAGACTGGTCCCAGTTGGACTCCTGGGGAACTCCACTAGCTACAGGTCACCAACTGGACTGAGCCACTGATCACAGCCCTCTGAGCTCTATTGTTTAGCCAGTTATTATCCCCTTTTCTAACCCACATTTCCTGAGCTTATCCAAGAGGATGTTATGGCAGAAAGTGTCAAAAACCTTGCTGACGTCCAGGTAGATAACATCCACTGCCCTCCCTGCATCTACCCATTCAGTTACAGCATCACAGAAGGCTATCAGATTATTCAGACATGAATTTTCTTTAGTAAATCCATGATGGATACTCTTGATAACCTTCTTCCATTTGCTGAGATATGATCACCAGAATGAGCTGCTCCATCACCTTTCCAGGAATGGAGGTGAGGCTGACTGGTTTTGGTTTGTAATCTCCAGGATCTTACTTCTTGCTCTTTTTGAAGACTGACACTGACTTTCATCCAGTCCTCAGGAATCTCTCCTGTTCTCCATGTTCTTCCAAAGTGGTGGAGTGGTAGAGTTACAACATCTGCAGCTTCCTCATCACTAATGGATGCATCCCATCAAGTCCCATTGATTTGTGCATGTTCAGTTTACCTAAGTGATTTCTAACCCAGTCCTCATCAACCAGTGGAGAGGCTTCCTCCTTCCAGGATTTCCTTCTTCCAGGGCTGGTCTTAGCTGTAAAGGCTGAAGCAAAGAAGGAATTCAGTAACTCTGCCTACTCTGCATCCTGTGTCATCAGGGCTTCCACCTCACTCAGCAGTGGGCCAACATTTTCCCTATTCTTCTTTTTACCACTGATGTATTTGAAGAAGCCCTTCTTGTTCTCTTTTACTTCCTTTGCCAAAGTTAATTCCAAGAAGTCCTTGGCCTTCCCTGTTGCATCTCAACCGCTAGTACTTTCTGTTTAAAGTGTCAGCTCTTTGGGGACAGATTTTTTTCTCTCTACTCTGTCAAACACAATCTGATCCTTGACCTGCAAAGCCTTGGGACACTACTCCCATACAAATAAGCATTAGTAATAAATAACATAATGACAATCTAGGGTGCAGAATGTGCTGTGAGATCCCATTTTACCAACAAGGACCTCTGCAAGAGGGCTTTGGGCAGACTTGTGCACTGAGATGAGTGCCGTGGTGGCTTGTCTCATAATATCAAGCCTGTTCAGAGAGAGAAGCTGTCTCCTGTGTGTTATTTTTTTCTCTCATGGTCAGTTTTCTGAAGAGGTAAGAATGGATGGGTGAGCATCCTTTTATATTTTGCTTTCCTGTATTTCTTTTTCATTCCAGTGCTTGTCAATTGAAAAGATGGAACTCGTTTGCAGTTGTATACATTTTTCCATTATGTTCCTTTATCTTTCTGGCAGTTTTGACACTGCTAAAAATTACATCCTGGAGAACTCATACACATACCTCTCACTTAAGGTCTTTGCTGAAATGCACTTATCTGCCTGCTCTTCTCCTTCTTCTGCAGATGAAAACAATGATTTCAGATGCTGAGGTCTTAACTGATGCTATTAAGCAAACTTTCCTCAGTGGCAGCAAGGAAACGGAATCTATCAGAGATACAAACAGTGCTCTCTGCTGTACACTGTAACATTATGCAATAACTATCACTGCTGTATGTTTACATTTCCCATGATTTCCAAAGATTTGTCTCAGATGATGCTGTGTTATGCTATCAAATTAAAAGTAATTGTTGCTTCTTTTTTTTTTTTTTTTTTTTTTTTTTTTTTTTTTTTAACAATAGTTTTTTTAATCAGCTTCAAATAACACAAAAAACATCTAGAGTTGTGTAATGGAGAAGAAATATTTCACATAACACTGATGTTCTAATCTTTGGAACCATAAGATGCCTGGAAAAAATCTGCCAGTTCTTTCAGGGGAAAGAACTGGAAAAGGATTTCAGAAAAGGTAGGCTTTTGTTTCCAATTATAAAGTATAGGGCCCAAACTCTTAAAGTTGGTATCTTTTTTGAAAGTCCAGCCACATTTGAAATCAGGGTGCTGTTTGATCAGACTCACTGAGCAACACTACTGTGACACAATGCACAGTTTCAAAACACATCAGAAAGGGAAGGTGGCTAAAGAGGCATGGCTTGAACTTCGAGCTCTGATATGGGCAACAATGCAAGAGTTTAAGCCTGCACAGGTGTTTGGAGGACTTCAGGCACTTGTTTTTTCTGCTGTCCCTTGTTTCTTTGCTTCAGCACTGGGAACTTTGGTGTTCAGGAGTACTGTATCTTTTCTATGAATCACTCTCTTTTGATAGGTGTGGAGTTCTCTTTCTATCTCCAGAAAGCAATGCAAGGTAAGCATGGAGAGATCAATCTCTTGTAGCAAAGCTAGGCTTTAGCAGAAGGGGAAATTCCATCAATGTCAATAAGGCTTTTTTTAAGATTCAGTGGAACTGCAGGGAATAAGCACTGCTCACTGTATGTGTTTGTAAGCATCCATTGTGTTTGTCTTAATGGTGTCTAGCAGCAGAGAGGCTTGAAAAGAGAAAATGAGGAGAAGCAAGTGTTGGGAAAGACTATGACATCATGGGACTGGGATTCAGATGAGGTTCTCCTCACAGGTGTCCAAGTGATCCTGGTTCCTTTCTCATCTCGGAGCATTTGTCTAGCTAGATGGTCAATTTTCTGTTGTCTTATCATGTATAAGTACAGAACTGAGTAGAAGAGATCCTGGAGCATAGTAGGGCAGTACCATCATAATGAAAATAAAAACACCAGAAGTACATAAGCAGGCCAGTTCTAAACTGTACGTGATCATTTTTAGTTTGAGTATTTCTGAGATAAAAATCTTTACTCTGAAGGACTACTCCAGGAAGGTATCCCCCATGCTTACTTTCTTGTCTCTTTTTCCTTCTACCTGTTCTTAGCCTCTGTCGGGTCTGTTGTAATGTGGCTGCCCTTACCTTCTTGTGTTTTGTTATGCTACCTCCCACTATTTTCAAAATGTACTGGAGAGGAGGAGGTACTTTAAAGTCTGATCATTCTTCATAGGTTACCGAATGAGACCCAAGGGAGGGTCAGAGGTTTAAGAAGTAGAGATTGGTTTATCACAGACAATGAAGTCAGCAATATTCCTTACAAGATTGACTTATTAGCTGCATAAACCTTATTATCTTTCAACTAAATAGCTTTATATCTAATTTACTATCTGATAAAGGGATTGCTTGAAAACCAATACTCTTTGGTAGTTATTCAGTATGCTGCTTATGATTCCCTGCTTTTATTTATACCATGGTTTATCATTCAAGCTGGTTGTTTGTCATAGACCAAAAGGGAAGATTATGTTCCTGCTTTGGCTTTGCTGTATTTTAAAAATAAAGTAGGTGATGATATATTCTTCATTATTGAGTTGATTGAGAAGAAGGACAATTAGGCAGCACAGGCACTGATAGAGGGAAGCCTTATGGAAACTGGCCCTATCATTAATTAGTATGTTGTCAACCTGGTAAAGCAATTGAGATTTTTGGGTGTAAAAGAGAAGTCTGTTCCACAGAGAGGGACTTTGTTTTATGACATTACAGTCTTTTTTCTGAGGTCAGTGCAGTATCTATGTGCTTCCTCTTGACCATGGATTAAGTTCCTCACTCAAGACCGAATCTCCTGCCCTTCTACAGTGCAGACTGTGAGAGCCTTGCCTGCAGGGGGAATAGGTGGGTTGCTACTGGCTCAGCTGAGCTACTCCCATGCACTGTAGAGTGCCTGTGATATCAGACAGTTAGCATCAAGTGGGGAAGTGGATTGAGTTTCTTCAGTGGCTCCATGCATGCATTTTGGAGTTTGTAGGCAACTAATTACTGATGTCTTTTAGCTGACAATACTAATGGAGAGTGTAGGTCACGGAACACATTGTACATTCTCTTGGTCACTTGTCTCCAGTGCCCTGACAGAGAATCCTGTCTGAAAAGATCAGGTTTACCTTATGCCCAATATCTCACTTGGTCACTCACAGACAAATGCATATAAGTCACTGTATATTCCAGAGTTCCTTATCCCACTGCTTGCTACCAGATATCTATATCTACACCTTCCCACCTTAGTGAGAGTCAATAACTGCTTGTATCCTGCCAGTTTTCTGCAAGGCTTGGCATTTTGGCTTAGAATAACTCCCACCAAGGCTGCTACATTTTGCAAGAAAACAGGTGCATTTCCCAGTGGTTTTACTCTAGGAGGAGTGAATTTGATCAGATGGGAGGAGAAGAGACTTGGAGGTTTGTTATTTCTTGCATTGCCATAACAGGATTGCTCAGAACTCATTTTGGAGATTAAACTTCCTGGAAAAGGAGTGTCCCTTCCATATATATATGTGGATGGAATGAGGAGGTACTTATATGACTTCAGTTCTTCCATTATACCTCTTTCGAATTACTGGCTTTGTAAACTTATTATCTGTACGTCCTGTGTTATTTTATTTCCTTATGAAAAGGAGACATAAAGAAAAAGGTGCTAATATCTCATGACCTAATTTAGCTGGAGCCAAGTTATTCTTCAGCATCATAACAACTACATCTGTGGAGAATTCCCAGACCTAGTGATTTGTCACTCCTATGTTTAGGTTCTCAGTCATACCTATGTATATTGCATATAACCAGTCCCATACCAGCTTTCGCAGCAGACTGGATGGAATTACTCTCTGTTCTGCTCAAGTCTTTTATCCTTGGAGCAAAGGAAAAACCAGAAAACACCGAACCTCCAATCATTTTCTGGTGTTGTTGATGCATCTTCCTGACAGTGGTACATTCTACATTCATCTATTGCCTTCTCTCTTTTCCAAAATGAAAAATAGCTGGCTCTGAAAATTCCTAATTATATTTAGGAGTGAGCTAGGTGCCAAGTTTCACTCTTCTTGATATTGTGCAACACTTCTACAGAGCCCTCAAGCAGAGCATTAAAAGCCTATACAACCTTAAGCTGAAAACGAGGGGTGTTTGAACAGCGAGGCAGCAATTTTGAAGATTATGTTCTTGAACTTCAGTGTTTCTTTGTGGATGGGTCAGAAAGATTTCTTGTTCTTTTCCCTAGTACTGCAAGCCAGCTGGGTGCAAGCCAGATCCTGTCTAGAAGTTGTGCATCATACTATTAGCCTTGACCAATAATTCCTGTGTAATGATAAGGCATTTTAACTTGGGCTCAGCGCCATGTTAATGTAACTGGACTTAGACTTATCTTTTTTTATGGAAGCAGAAGCAAGGTGGTGGGCATCTGCCCTGAAAGCCTGTGTCGTCTTCATGTTCATCTTCAGGTGTTGCCTTACACTGATATTGCTTGCATTTTCCAGATGGTACAGAGAATTGCACCCAAATAACCTGAATAGAAGGATTCGGGCAGCAGAATGTCCTTACTCATCAATGGATGAACAGAATGGTCCTGTCTTCTGCATTTCTGCTCTCTTGATAACTCAGACTCCACAGTATATATAAATATGGAGGCTTTGGGTCACCTGAAGATACAGGCTATATCAATTTGTTCCCAAGCTTTTATGACCATGTCTTCCTCAAAGTAAGTCTTCCTTTTGGATGACTCTTCCATCAGTACTCCATCCATAGAAGAATTGATAATGAATTTTTTTTTTTGTCTCCTCCACAACTTTTAGTATGCTAATTAAAACATTTTAGTCTTTTTTTTTTTCTTATATTTTAGTTAGAAATAGATAAATCTGCTTGTATTGGGTTTTACTGGAAGACTCCTTACCATACCCAAAAGAAACAAAATGAATAGTTATAAATACTCTCTTTAATCATAGAAAAGAGCCTTATATACAAATTTATGCAGACTCTCTTAAAGACATGGTCAGGTTCTCCTTTCATCATCAACAGATTTGCTTTGTCTCTCCCAGCTTCCTTTAAGTTGCACCACTGGTTTATGCTAGAATTATGGAGTGATCTTGCTCCCAGGCAGCTGAGGAAATGCCTCCCTTTTCCTCTTTTTTTTTTTGCCTCTTTTGTTATTTCTTGCTATCATAAATATTTATGTGAAAATGGCTAATAGGAAAATTGTATGGTTTCTAAGTTCAATGAGCCATTAAATAGGTTCTAATAATCTCAATAAAAGTTTGGAATATTTAATAATGAGAAGCAGACATGTAGGTTACTTGATTGCTACCAGACTCTCAGTAAATATTGTCAGTGGCTCATACACTGCGGGTTCCTCAAACACCCTCAAAGAAGAGCCTCTGGGGATAGGGGGAGGAAATCAACCAAATTATGTATAAACAAAGTGCTATTCAAGAGAACATAGCTTTTCTTTTTTCTTTTTTTTTTTTTTTTGAAAATGATGTTTACCACATGCTTTTTATCATCACTGTGGAAGGTTTAGAGGTTTTCCAATAAGCAATTAGAGATGTAATCAGGCTTTGCATTTATAAGAATTTACACTGGTATTTCATGTAACACCATCATGGGTTTCAGTAGCCTTTTATAGAATTGACACTCTCACAAACCAGAAATTTGAGATGTACAGCATCCCTTTCTCCATGGCATGGCACTCTCCCCTCTAAGAGACTGGGGAAGATGTTAGTTTATTCAAATTACATCAGGGCACAGAGCCAGATGTGAAACTCTGATTTGCAGCATCTCCCTCTAGAGCCTTTCTCTTCTTTAACTATATAGTGAATTTAGGAATTGCTTCATTATTTGATTAAAAATTAGGTAAAGTTAAGGCCCTAATAATACATTGCAGGTCTCCCTGTATGCTCTATGCAGTGCAAACAATGGAATATTTATGGGCCCAGGTGAAGCTAGTCAGAGGACTGAGATGTGTTTCTGCAAAAATTTCCTTGAATAAATGTGAAGTGAATGCATTCCATGCCTTGGTCTCTGAGATACAGGCTAAACTTGCCCAAACTTTTTTTAACAGGCAATTTGCTAGTGTCATCATAGGATATTGGATCCTGTGGCCTCTGAAAGGTGGCAGCAGACTACAGAGACCCCCATGCTGGCTGCATGTTCCCTAGAGGACCCTTTCTGCCAGGCAAGGCCCTGTCTGTCCATCTTTACAGCCATTTACGATATTTGATGAGATAGATCAGAGCTTTAGGTGGTACAGCTGCAGGAAGCAATAAAGTAATTACACATTCTCATACCTTGTGTTAACTAGATAAGAGGTGCTCACGTGATCTGTGTTGTGCAGCTTTTAAGTTGCTTTGGAGGAAGTGAGAGGACAAGGAAAGGAGATGCTTTATCTGCCCTACACCTTCCTTGCCCTTATCTCCTTGTGAAAATGATAGATGAAGTTACTATGCCTGTAATCCTTGCTGAGTGAACAGAAAAAAAGAATGAATGCTGTTTCCAAAACATTTTCAGCAGGGTTGCATAATCTTCTGTGATTTGCAGAGATCTCCCAGGCTCCACCTGCCCAACTGTTTGTGCAGCTGTAGCTCTTCTTGGAGCTCTGGCCTTGCCCACCTGGATTTTCTCTGACTTAGCAGGTGGCACCTGCCATTAAGCAACATTGCTCCTATGTTGTTTGACTTACTGAATATGGATGTACACACCTTGTGTAGGGTGGGACAGTTATCCCTCTGAAGACATTAATTTTGGGGGTTTGTGCGTCATGTTAACATTAAGCAGCTGGCAAGCCAGATCTCCTGTCCCTCAGACCACTATTTGTTTAATTCT
Organism: Corythornis vintsioides; assembly: GCA_025447755.1. Taxonomy (NCBI): domain Eukaryota; kingdom Metazoa; phylum Chordata; class Aves; order Coraciiformes; family Alcedinidae; genus Corythornis; species Corythornis vintsioides. Next base: position 175,806 of record JAOEGS010009199.1, on the reverse strand, counting down.
CTTGGCATTTTCTGTATCTGTTGCATCTGTCCTCCATCCACTCAGAACACATTAGTTATTCAGAGTGGGAACCGATTCTTGGTTGTGCCTTATGCAGCTTAAGAGCACTCTGGGGCACAAAACCTGTAGATGTTACCTTGACAATAACTAAGCTTGCATTTCGTGGCATGCATACACATGTGTAATTGGGTACCTCCTGCATATTTTAGAAGCATAAGTACTGCCATTAAGGTCATTGATGGACACCCAAACCTGTTGATCAGCTTCAACTATGTAAAAAAAACCCCAAGCACATTCTGACCTTATTTACAGTGATTTAACTTCAGTGACAGCAGTACAATGCTGGAGAGAACAACTAGAAATAGACTCAGTAACTAGTATGATGCACTGCCCTTTCAAACAGCTTGGAGTTCCTTACAAATGGTACGTCTTATATCTGCACAGAGTTTAGGCCCTTGTCAAAGTGTCTGATGTGTGTGGGGAGTCTTTCACACTTGCATGGAATTCCATTAACAACAGAGGGGTCCGTCCAGGCAGCTGGACCCACATACATCCAGCTAAAGGGTGGCAGCATATCTATATCTGTGTATATATATACTTATTTATAAATAAAACCCAGGCATTAGTCACAGAAATATTTTGTTTCCAGGTTGGAAGATGCTTTCACATGTTGTACTGCAGTGCTTCAAGATAACTCTGAGTCTCTTATCAAGATGATGGCACTTAGATAGTGAGGGGGGCAGATGGAAATTATGTGACTGGAGTTTCACCAGAGCCACTGAATCATAAACTTGGTTCTTTCTAAAAGCACTTAGGATCTTTGGTACCATGTCCCACTAAAGCTGTAATCATCATGAGGTTGGTGATTACCTTTCACAGACAACTATGGAATAGTGGAAGTTTGCTTTTATTTGGCCTTCTTTAACATCTATGTGGCTGAAAATTCAAGTAAGGCAGAGATTAACCTTCTATTCCCCAATCTCATACAAACAGCTGCTCTGTGATGGAGGACAACAGTAGCTGTGCTTTCTCATTTCTTTCAGGGTACAAAACCTTTCTTCAAGACCTGCTTTTGAGAGACCAATCAAAGGGAAAAAAGTGGTGAAAAACCTTTATTGACAACACCAAACTCCTGTGTGCTAATTAACTGATAGGCAAATGAGGTGGGAACTATCCTCTGTACCCTCCTTTATTCAACTGGTGGTGGATATCTGAGATTCTTCCACATCATGATAACAAATGGAAAAACAGAGTGGAAAGAAGAGCATATTTTCTGTGCAAACTTGCAAACATGGAAGGCTTGAAAAACCTAACTCGCTTGCAAAGCCTCTGCCACTTCAGCAGCAGTTCAGTGAACTGCTAACTATACTGCTAACTACTATTTTAGTAGTAAATACAAGTATTTGCAGCATGTGTATAACCATGCATGTGTCTACAGTCCTCCACCCAGGCTGCCAAGGTGTCTTCCTTGCAATGCCTCTTGCCCTCTAGTTCTACTAATAGCCTCACTGCATCACTTCAGCTGGCACCTTGCTCGTGACTGTTAGTCAGGGCACTGCCTGAAATTAGATACAACAGGCTGGCTTTCAAAGGGTGAATGCTGATCCTGCAATTACAAATTCAAGTCTGCAAAGCCACAGATGCAGCATAGTTAGAATGGTTTCTCAGAGGTGTGCTGCAGCAGAGCATGGCCAGGCATGATGACTGATACATGGGGTAGCTCTTCATCTGTGGTCTCAGGCTGTGATCAGACATGTTATTCCAGACAGAGTTGAGCGAGTGTAAGAGGTTATTTTCCCCATCTGCTTCTCATGATCATCCCTCACTGCTCTGGGAACTCTCATACCCTTACCTCCTGTGATAAGTGCTTATGTAGTCCCTTCCTATACTGAACTTCCCTCCTTCCCAAATGATGCCAATTTAAACATAATAATGAAAATGACACTTTTTTTATTTATTGGTTTATTGTTTTCTTGATTGGTTCTCTGAACTGGGTGTTTTTGGAAGACTGGGCTGTCACTAGCTGTCACCAGCTGAAGACAGCCCCACCTTTGCCACTCATGTGGCCAGACACTCCTGTTGTTTCTTAGGTGTTTGTTTTATCCATATGTGAATGTTTTGCTGAGTGAATCAAGTTGGATCAGCTCTCCAGATGTGTTAGGTGAGCACTAGAACTGAACTATAAAGTTGGGGCAGCAAAAGAGAGAAATGAGTACAATCATTACACAATCATTGCTAGACAAAAAAGATGTGGACACCCTGGAGAAGATCCAGCGAAGGGTCACAAAGATTATCAAAGGGCTGAGAAGCTGCTGTATGAGAAAAAGCTGAGAGAATTGTGTTTGTTCAGTCTTGAGAAAAGAAGGCTTAGGGTAGACTTTATCATAATGTTTTAATACTTAAAGGGTGTCTACAAAAAAAGATGGAGACACCCATTTTACAGGGAGTCATATGGAAAATACAAGGGGTAATGGTTACAAGTTACTCCTGGGGAGATTCTGACTAGACACAAGAGGAAAATTTTTCACAAACAGAACAATCAGCCATTGGAATAATCTCATTGGGGAAGTGGTGGAGTCTTCAACATTGAGCATTGTTAAGACTCATCTGACAATGTGCTGGGACATCCTCTCTAGACCAGGCTTTTGCCAAGAAAGGTTGGTCAAGGAACTGTGGGAGCTATAGGGAGCAACTCTTGCATAGTTGCATTGCTAGATCTGGAGGCTAATGATGAGTTGGTGACCCTCTCACTGAGGCTGGTGAATGCCCAGCTCCTTATTAGAAGCGTTCAGGGAGAAATGTCTCTAAATGAGGCCTTTCGAGAAACTACTCGGGAGTTTGTGGCTTCTGCAGGCTGCAGCTGGGAACACCATCTGCATTTTGAAGCATATGAAGGATGTTTGGTGAAAGGTCTTGAGCATGCTTGGTTGAAGGAATACTTCAACAGTACCTGTTTCTTTGAGGGTCTTCTGGGATTCTGGTGGGAATGTAATTATTGCTGAACTCTGCCTGGGTCCTCTCTCTAAGCCAGGTTAGAGTGGCTTGACAGGTAGCTGATCCACTGAATTGCAAATATGGACTGCCCTGCAAGTGGTGATGAGCATGAAAGAGAGAAACAGTAACCATGGTATTTAATTGCAGTATTTGGACTTGTTTGTCTACCTTTGCCCTGCATCTTCAGGCTCCTCAGGCTCCTGTAGGAGAGTGAAGAGCTGCTCTGTGACCTGCGCAACACATGTCTTAGTGCAGATGTGTACCCATGTGTCTCTTAGGGGCAGATAAATACTTTTGCTGTTCTAGCTCATAAAGTGAGTAAATGAAAGGACTAAGCTCTGATTTCCCTTGATTTTCAACTCAGACATATCTTTGTCACCCAGCCTGTTCCTGTTTATACAGATAAATGCCAGCTCAGCAGTGATAAACAGTATGATTTCCCACTCTCCCTGGTGTTTAAGCTGGCCCATTTTGTCACAAGTGATTAAGCCATTAACTCACCAACTCCAAACAGAACTAAGAAGAAATTAAATGCTGTGGGGAAGATTTGTTCAGTGGTGTTTTAACTTGCTCTGTTCCTCAGGGCAAGATCCATAAGCCTCTTGGTTGTAGCCAATGGTCTGTTCAAATAAACCCTGACCCTGGGGACTTAATTGACGAATGTGTTGTGCAATTTCACCACTCTTTCCATAAGACTGTACAGTCATCTCCCATGTAGTTGCATGCTTTGTAGGAGTCGAGAACTACTGTAGCTATAAAACATGAAGAGTAATGGATCTCATCCGTAATTGAAATGGACACCTCAGATTATATGTTGGAGATTATAGTTTTATTAGAGGTTGTTCCCTCCCCTTGTGTTGTCATTGCAGAGGTTACATCAGGGATTTATACCATTCCCAAATAATAAGGGCCTTCTGGTGGACAGACCTGGGATGGAGAAGAAAAACACTTGAGAAACTTGACATCTCAAATACCCTGTCTCCCACAAAACCAAGGAGTGTGTGAGCCTAGAGGATCTCCACAGTGCGACGTGGTGATAAGGCAGTTCTGTTTCACATTCCAGTCTGCATGGAGCTATCTGTCTCTCCAGGATCTCTTCAGTCCTGCTATGAAGGAGACAGGGTTTCTGTGATCCCTGCCCAAGGTCATTGCCTGTGAGCCAGCCTGGTGGGGAACACACTTAGCCCTGCCAACCCCACTTCAGGACACTGTAACCCCAAACCCTACAGCCCACGGAGGGATGTGGCTCAAGTTCATGGCTCAGCTCTGTGCTGTTCTGTAAGAGAGGGGAGGCAAGAGCCCAGCAGTAGAACAGTACCAATTCAAAATTGTCTGCTTCCACTGTTTTGCAGCTTTTCCTCCCTCTCAGAGAGCTGCTGAGTCAGATTTCCTAACATGGTCCCGATGCCTCCCAGCTGCTCTGGCCTCCCCTTGGCCTAGGCACTTATGTGGGGATCTGGGCTCTGCAGGGGACCTGGGCACACAGCCTCCAGCAGACAGCCTCTGAGCACAGTGGGGAAGGAGACAGCTCCCCACCTCTGCCAGATGCACATAGCCCTGTTAGGGTTTATTTTGTGCCATTCCTGTATTTAAAATATGTTAAAAAGGATATGCAAGCTCCTTGCTTTTTGTGAAGACTTTTTTCTTGGATTCATGCTGGGGACTGTGTGTACGAAAGCAGAGGGGAGTCTGCTCTGATCTCACACTTGGCTTTCACCGACTTCTTTCCAGACACCCAAAATCTTGACTAACAGGAGCTTTATGAAGGCTTGAAGTTCTGTGAAAACTCCCTACAGAACAAGAAGTGTGGAGAAGTGGTGCAGGGGCTCTCAGCTTCTCATTGAATTTTGTAGCTGAACTTAATTTTTGGCGTTAGGTTCAGTGTGCCCATCTCTGAAGTGGGTCTAGGGAGGTTATAGGTGTATGTCACCAGCTCGTCTTGTTCCCACTTCCACAGCTTAGCTTGTGTGAGATGTTGGAAGAGTCTGTCATCAAGCAAAAGGCCAGGCTGTCACTGTCTGTAGGTTAAGATGATTACTGACTCACTGCAGCAGAGATGGGAAGGTGACCTCCAGCAGGGACAGTCTTTAGCTGGCAAGAGGCCTCCACAAAACAAAGATTTTTCCATGCCATACCATTTTACTGTTTCTCTACAATGATGTAGGCATCACTGGTGTGATGCTTGCAAATTATTTTCAGTCCCTTACTTAAAAACAGCAGAGAAGTGTTAGATAATGAAGGCTACTCAGACTCCATGCCTCTTCTTGGTGGGTGAAAAAGAAACTCCTGTGTTTCCTTATATTGTGATCAGTGCTGTTCAGAGAGTTTTAATGAGTTATGCAGAAAGAGTTAGGAGCAGAACAAGGTAAAAAGGCAATTCTTATCCTCCTGTGAAAGCAGAGCCATAACATTCCCCTGTTTATAGATAGTCAGGACTGGAAAAGAAAATGGCCTCACCCATAATTTATGGGTCACTGTATAGCCACAGAAGCTTTGCTGCTTGCAAATACGACCCTTAGTGGGTTATTAACCTGAGTCTCAAGAGGCTCACGTTAACACATCCATCCTCCTGTTAATTAATTAGCTGAAATATGCATGCCTTCCTCTGATGCTAGCTTGCAAAGGGTAACATGAATTTTGATTATACTTAATCCCATGTGAAATACAACAGACGCTCACACTATGTAAATACTGATGGGCAGCTTAGAAACCTCTGTGATCCAACAGGATCTGATCACAAGTTCTGGTGTCTGGCAATTTGCAAGAATATTTCGACACAGAACTGCAGTGGTATTAAAAATTGAACAAGTTTGTTTCATCATAGTCTTGATTTGGCAGGAATGGAAGCAGGTTTAATACTAATGCCAGCCAGGCAGTAATTTCAGTGAGGCTTTTCGAACTTTCTTTGTGAAAGAGATATAAATTTATTTGCACCCAGAAGCCTGCCATCTACAAAGCTGCTATAAAGCTTTGGCGGTGAGTAGCTGACTTCGAATGTCCTGCTCCACACCTTTCCCAAACATTTGATACGCAGCAGGTGAACGAGAAGAGCTTATCAGTCCAACCCAGCATTATTTCCTGTCATAACTTTGCACAACAAAGGAAGCTTCTGTCCTTGCTGAGCTTTGGTGTTGCGATATGTACTGAGGTTCCTTCGGAGAAACCACTTTAATCCTCAGGAAGCTGAAATCACAGAGAAAGGGACGGGAATATTGCTCCTGCTAACTGCAATTTTATCAGCACCCAGCTGTATCAAAGCTCGTGTGCGACACGGGAGCAAGACACGGGTGGTGGAGGGATGCTCACAGAGGCTTCTGCTTCGGCAGAATAAAAAGAGAGCCAGAGCCATGTTCCCAGTGTTACATTTCAGTATCCTAGTGCAATGAAACAGGAAATGTAAAGAAAGGCTGGGATTTATATTTAAACTTATTTGATTAGAACTTCTTTTATGATACCTTAGGGAGAGATTTTGTAACCTGTGTTGAGGTAAGTTTGGGTTGGTTTTTTTTTTTTTAGGAGGAAGAGACGAGTCACTGGTCACTATGTTGCCAGAGTAATTTTTAGCCTTATGGAATTGCTGGAGCTTTACAATGTAGGCAGTTGGTCTCTTTAATGCCCTGTTTATTTGACATTAGCATGGCAGGAAGGAACAAACTCATCCGTCTGAAGGGTACATGAGATCAACTGCTTTTTCATGAGTGGTCAAAGCAGGAAGAGATTTGGTCTTCATGTGTTTTCATGCCAATGGAAATGTTCTTGCTCAACTTGTCAGCCTTCAGATCTGCCCTGTTACCTGCCTGACATGCTACTAGGCATGACAGAAGGAGGTCTGCTCTACTCACGGAATCACATGGAGTATTAGGGGTTGAAAGGAACCTTGGAGATCTTCAAGTTCATCCCCCCTGCCAGGCAGGATCATATAATCTAAACATAATCTAACACAGGTCACAGAGGAACACATCCAGGCGAGTCTTGAAAATCTCCAGAGAAGGAGACTCCACAACCCCCCTGGGCAGCCTGTTCCAGTGCTCTGTGACCCTCACTGTAAAGAAGTTCTTCCTCATGTTAAGGTGGAACCTCTTATGTTGTAGCTTGTAACCATTCCCCCTTGTCCTATCACAGGGCGCAAGTGAGAAGAGGCTGTCCCTTTCCTCTTGACACTTAGCCCTCATATATTTATAAACTTTTATCAAATCCTCTCTCAGTCTTCTCCAGACTAAAGAGCCCCAGGTGTCTCAGCCTTTCCTCATAAGGCATGTGTTCTAGTCCCTTAATCATCCTTGTAGCCCTCCGTTGGACTCTCTCAAGTAAATGCCTGTCTCTTGAAGAGAGACTCCTCTTCTCCACGAACCCCATCTGATGAGGGGGGAGCATAATGTTGTGTCCAACTCCACCTTTGACCAAAGTCTGGGAGGAGGTGGTGAGTAGATCCTTACCCCACCTCAAATGGACAAGCAGCAGTGCCAGTCAGTGTGGCAAGGACTGATCTAAACATGTTTGCCTTTGTCTGTTCCTCGTCTAAAGTGCTGTGGCTCCTATTCCAAGAAGCTGAGTGTGCTGAGGCTCTGAGTCTGCCCTGTGCATGCTGGAACATCCTTCATCAGAGGCAAGAGCAGCTGAGAGAGTACAGTGTCCACAGAGCCAATAAGGTCTGTACATTGCTTCAGCTGTGCTACAGGAGAAGAAATGGAAATAGAAGGGAAAACAGGCCCTCTGCAGACACCTCACATGGGAAGTGTGAACCAAAATAAAACCAAACATGAATGTAAACAAATACATTTCTTGTAAATGTCAAGGACTTGGAGTGATTCACCCTTGCAGGCAAAATTTGAGAAAATGTGACTGAAGGAAGGGTCTGTAGGCATGTACAAATGGGCACATCTGTGTCAGTACAGACACACACATCTGTGCACTCCAACCCTCTCTGAGCTGTGGTGCCTTATGCAAGTGTCGAAGGAAGTGTGATCTGTAAGGGATTTGATTCTTTCAAATGAAGTCAATGAGAGAGTATGTGCTAAATGGAGGTTTGTCTACATACATAATTTGTTTCAATTTAACTAAATTGGTTTCTAAATTAATTTAGTTAAATCAGTGCAATCCCTTTAGTAGCTAACATTGATTCAGCTTAATTGAGTTTCTTCTCAAATTAAGCTAAATCAGCATAAAATGCTCATCAACCAATTTGAGCATTCATATTAAGGGCTGGCAATTTGTACACATAAGCCAGACCTGGGTCAGTTGGGGGAATAGCCCCAGAGTCCCCATATGATCTGATGGTGCAGTGACTAGGGAGTGATGCTCTGTCCTCTGGTCAGTGGAAGTGACATGGGGATGGCCACCTTGCATAAGATGGCATTATCAGTTTGACTTGCTCTTGGTCTTAAACAAAGATCTTGGTGGTTTATGGTATAATTACATTAGAGTCCAGTTTCACCTGGGACTTTCTTCCACAACAACTATGTGTCATGTGAACGACAAAATTTTTTCTTGCAAGGTTGTGGATTTCAGTCAGATCAATGTGGTCACAGCTTAAAATACTCCAAACCCATTTGTTTATGAGGAGAAGACTGCACAAATTCCCTTCATTTTCTTTCAATCTGGGAAGTAAATATCTTAAAATTGAGGCTGGCAATATCTCCTTTATGTTCAAGGAAACAAAGCATTGCTTAAAAAAAAGAGATGCAAAATGCAGACAGAGTTGACTTTTCACAGTATTATTTCCTCCAGAAGCTTTTCTTGAATATTGCCTTAGTATATATTAATAATGGGACAATATTTCTTTATGGGGTGTATAATTAAATTAAACATATTAATGAGACAGTAACTTTAAAACAAACATATTCTTCACATCAACTGTCAGAAAAGAAAATGTTTTGCTTTGCAGATAATTCTTACACCTGTTAGCCAGAAGTTGACTGTTAACCAAGGTAACATGAAAGCTACTGTAAATGGTACTGGAAAACAAAACAAAACAAAAAAATCCCTTTGTATTTCCTTAGAAAAAATGTTTATTACGTTGGCTTTAAAACAGAATACTACAACTCAGCAGATAGGGTAAGTGGATGAGTCTCTAATAGGTTAAGCTTCAAACAAGTATTCCCACTTCCATCCTCTTTTTTTTTTTTTTTTTTTTTTTAAGTAAACTGGGATTTCTGTCTGACAGGTCAAACTGGAAGTGAAAGAAGAGATCAGTGAAGGGGGACTCAGCACTGTCTTTACACCAAAGGCTTCCTGGTCTTTTATAGCAGGAAAGTCTTTAAGACTTTGAGGACTTCAAGAGATCATGAAGACAGGACAGCAGCAAAACTGCCTCTTCAAGGGCCCCCTAAAAGGTTTCGTGTCAGACACGTGTTGTGGACAACAGAAGGTCCTTGTTTAGTAATGAATAAAAGGCCAGCAATTTTACTTCTCTGCAGCCAGATTTTTAAGCCATAATTGGATCTTGTAACACTGCCAAGGTAAAGGCAGAGGGCCACGACAGGGAAGCCTGACACTGCAAGTGAACTGAAACTAAATATAGTTCTCATGCAGTTTAAAAAAACACACATCAAAGCCCAGAGCACCCGGCCCTATCCGAGACTCTTGCAATGGAACAAAATGAGCAAATGACGATGATAACATATGGATTTGACTGCCGAGCTACAGGCAGGCAAATGAAATAAGCTGAAAGCGGCTTTGGCTGGTTGTGATTAAAGATCATTACACGCCAAGCAGTCCGAGAGAGAATCCAAAACCCGTCTGCTGGGCAGGGCAGGGGGAGCCAGGGCGAGTGTGGCCATGCTCCGCGGTGAGCTGGTGTGTGTGCCTCGGGGGGCACTCGGAATGATCCGGGCCTGTACCGGGAGATCAGATCAGTCCCCCCCGCAGTACCAGATCTGCTCCACACAGCTGGTTTCAGTTGCAGAGTATCTGAAAAGCAGTTGCTCCTTTCCAAAGGCCCATGGTGTTTCCCACAATGAATGTCTTGAGGTCTGCAGTGGAAGTCCCAGGACGATGAGGGTCTCACTGCACTATGAGTGATTTCTCTGGATCTAGTGGGCATCCCCAAGCACAAAATGTCTGCAATAAACTCAGGCGATGTTTGCAAAAGGCAAAGCATTGTGAATATGGACTTGGCTATCTTCATTATCGTCTACTAGTAATCTAAGATCCCAGATAAAGAGCTCTGATGGGGAAGAACAAATGAGAGCACTAGTCGGAGCTAGGGTTACTTTTTGCCTTAGGGTAAAGGACTAGACTAGTTAACTTCCTGATATTCCTCCTATCCCTGCACACTATAACATTTGGGTGCCAATTCTGCTGCCCTCAAAAGATAGATTTATTCAGAACCAGGAATTTGGTCAGCACCAATTTTTTTTTTTTTTTTTCTCCAGACCGGGAGTTAGTTGGCAAATTGGACTCTGGATTGAGTATTCAGAACTGGGAATTTGTTCAGCACCATTTTTCAGACCAGGAGTTATTTGGCAAATTGGATTCTGGATTGAGGCTCAGGTAGCCCTTCCCCTCACTCAGATGACATACATTCCTCAGTTTGGTATGCACCACAGAAGTGGAAACAAAAGCAAAATGGAAATGAACATCCTAGATATTTTCCAGCGTGGGAAAGCAAAACCATTAGAAGTGGAAAGCTTTCACAGTGTTTTGCATTCAAATTGCACCTTTTATCCTAAGAGATCAAGTACTTCACACGTAACTACAATCAGCACCCCACTCAACGCAGCCATTCCTGCGGTAGAGTACAGGAGAGGAAGATTAAATACACCTAAAGTAAGCAACTATAAGCATCCATGAAAGCAAATGCACCTAGGAAACCTATAGAAAGTACAGTCTGTGTGGATCACCTCTATTGGAGAGGAGAACAGGAGTGAATTTAATCCAGTGAGAATTGCTGTAGTTTCCCCACTATTAAGGCTTCCAAATCCTCTTCCAAGAGATACAGTGGATTTATACTGCACATAAAATGTCTGTTTAGCCAGAAAGAATTGCACGCTTGACTTCTGAAGAGAAACACTAAGGAAATAGAGTTTTCATTAAAAAAGCATCTGATGGCTTTCATTGTTCCCTTTCATGGGAAAAAATATGTTAGGAAAAAATGAAGTTTTCCTCATATGGTCAATGAGGAGCTACTGCCCTTTAGCCCACTCCTTCCCTCTAATATACAAGGGGATTTCACAGTCATGATGCTGTTAAATCAGTTGGTGTTTAACACAGGACAAAGCCTGTATGTAGGGATCTATCCTAGAAATTATATAGAAGCTTTGTCTATCTGCTGCTATATAGGATTTCCAGTTTTTCAGCTAAGGCCTTTTACTTCCACTGCCCCCCGCCCCCCCCTATCTTTCTGTGTGTATCCTTCTATTTATACCACATAAAGCTTTTTGGAGAGCAAGCCCTTCCTACATCCCTTCATGTCTTACCAAATGTATTTTGCATCATTTAGGTCTATTAAACTTCTAGCCTTTTTAATCCTAAAAGAAAATAATAAAAGCAAGAACACATAGCAGCAGCTCTGTAAGCCTTAATGGCAGTCTGGGGGGGCACACCGTTGGTCTTGAGGAATGGTATGGAAGATATGGCAGAATGTCTTTTGTCCAGGATGTAGAAGGGAGGAGCAGGGAGATGTTGGGTAGCCAGTGCTGGTATTTGGAAAGGAGCAGAAGAGAGACTGAACATTTCCAGTAAAGGAAGAAAACCAGGAACAATTATAATGGGCTTTGAACCTGATATTTATCAACTCCTTAGGACAGGTAGTAGGTATTTTTTTTTTTCTGAGCAACAGGAAGACATATCAGTAGGACAGCTCTTTTTAGTAGCAAAACATGATAATTGCTTTGATACCTCCACCAAAAGCATCACAGCTAGATATAGATGATCTATGTTCCATTATGTGAAGGGGATGATGTTTCAGCAAATGAGAAGAAATGGGCAGGGTAGCAGCTACTTTAAACCTGTGTCTTACTAACAGAGAAGAACAGCCCAAGAATCTAAAGGTTGGGTAGTATTTTGGATGAAAGCAAGAATGAAATGATAAAGTTCATTATTCCAAGGGAAAAATCTAGACTAGCAGAATATGGATAATGACTCCAAAAATGTAGACTTTGGAAAACTTGGGGAACTGGTAAGTAAGGTCTCTGAGGAAAATACTCTCATGGATAAAGGAATGCAGGAAAACTGGCAGTTCCTACACCTATTTTAAAGGCAAATTCGTCTGATGCAGAACACAGATTGGAAGCAGAGTGAGAGACCTGTATAATTGCCTTTGGAGCTCTTCAAAGACCTGAAAATGAAAAAGACTTGACAAATGGAGAATGCAGAGACCCCAAGCAGAGTTTCCACTGGATCTCTTTCCTGACCATAAGGTGAAGTTAAAAAGGGAGCGGTCCAGAGACCAGCTTTGGAAGAGTCTCAGCTGAATGCTGCAGCAGAGAAGGCTGCTATGGGACACTGTGTATTGCATGGGAGAGTGAACAGCATGAATGAGGAGTTAGTGAGTTTATGCATGAATGTGACATGAAGTAAAAAAGGTTTGAATGATCTGAAGGTGCAACCTTCTCTGCAGCACCCAGAGACTGTAATGAGCCCCTTATGAGATAGGAAGAGCACTGCAGCTTTTGTCAGTTTAGTGGGATAATGAACTTTGTTTTCACCTTTGCCTTTTCTGCCCCTGCTTTTGTCCTTATATATCTGATATGCTAAAAGGGGTCTTAATGCAAATTGCAGATAGTAAGATGATTTCCCATGTTTGCTGCAGTCAGAGCCAGGTCAGTAGAAGAGACTGATTTTCAGACTGTCAGAAATCTCTCGCTTTTGGAGGAAGAATTGACTGTATGGTGCTGCACACTGGGAAAAGCCAGGGATATTTATGTCTGCAGCCCATCCCTGTGGTGACACAGAAACTGCAGGAGCTCTACAGCTGACTCTTCTTTGGAAGTCTCATGGAATAATTGCTGGTGTGGGAGGATAGTGACCGAGGGTTTTCCACAGGTGAAGCTGGTATAGCCATGCAGACACTAGGCATGGCCCATTCAGGATGAAGAGTTGAGGCAATAGCTGTAGCTGGTGGGCAGCCAGGTGAGGTTTCCTGACACAGTCAGGGCAGCATGGGACAACGACCCTGGAATGAAGATCTGAGCAGCAAGACCCTGCAAAGGTACTGCAGGAGACCAGGGGAGGGAAAGCAGAGGCTTTTCTGGGAGTGGATGAGGGATCGTCTCTTGAGGTAGGGGTCCAGAGAAATTGTATGTGCTGTCCCTTCACTGTCTGACCCTACAGCTGAGTGAGGTGGCTTTCTGCCCAACTGCCCTCGCCTTCCCTGGGCATGAAGAAGTAGACGAACCCTATCAGTCCAAGAGAAGACAGTCTCTTTTTTTCCCTCCCAGAATCCCACTGAGGGCCTCCTGCACTGGCAGCACTGTGGGGAATGTCACTGTGGCATACCCACTGCATGGCACTGGGTGGGTCTGTCTGTGCTTTAATTAAATATATTATTAGTGCTGTTATGCTCAAAGCTCTTCTCAAATTGGAAGGTTATGGCAGCTCTCTAAGGAGCAGTTGGAGCCCTCCTAGTTGGAAAGGTGGCCCATCAACCTTCACAGGTCTGTGAGATTATCCTGCACTGAGCTCTCCTGGTAAGGACAGGGATCTGCCAGCTCTTACAGGGCTGCAGCTACAGAAGAGATACCACAAGGACTGAAGGGACCCGAAGTCACCATTTCACTGTTGTCAGGTTTGTGTTTAAAGCTGGTGTTTTACACTCCAGGATCAAATGCTAAATTGCTAATGAATTTGCCTGATGGAGCAGGGACAGGGAAGAGAAGACAAGGCACATCCATGTGCATGGATATGGGGAATCAGGACTGTTAGATGAGATGTCAGAGTGAAAGGAATCAAAGCAAAGAGTGAGTAAGAAAGGCTAAGGCCATGTTGACTGACTGTTGGAGGGAGGGTGGAGTAGGTCACACTGAGAACCAGGGTGAGCCCTGAGTCCAGGATTTATAGCCAGCCGTGCTATTTTTCCACACATTAAATCTAAGAGTCTGCCAGAGCAGAACCCTTTCTTCAGGCCACAGGCCTCAGGAATCTGTTGAGAAATCTTTCTGAATAATGATTTACACCAGGAGGTAAATCCATAGGGCATAAGCACCATAGAGGCACAAGTATAATCATCCTACTAGTACAATTTTCCTTCTAGATATCTTATGGAGGAGTAGAATTACCTTCATTTCTGATGCTTTGCAAGTTGTATATGACATTATGTAATTGAATAAACAAGTATTAAGTGATAATGAGCTGTTTGTTCATTACTCCCATCCCTTGATTCTTGGCTGATTTCCACCTGGCCTTCACGAGAGCTCTATACTGATCAGGGGTGTATGCTCTACAAGCTTTATACCACAGGTCACTCATTTTAAGGATAGAAGACCTCAGTGCTCTTTGAAACTGAGACTAATATGCTTGACTTCGAGGTGTTCAATATAGGACATAAGGAATGTGTTTTATGTACACCAACACCTGATTATTTTCTTCTCAGTGATGTTCCCTGCTTGGCAAGCAAGCTAAAGGCCTAAGAGTGTACACTGTAAATAATTGGAAACTCTAAATGGCTACGGTCAGTCATTGTGTGAAAAGTAATCTCCTAAATATATTAGCTGCTGATATTTATCAAATAAGTTTCCAGCAATAGCTGTAGGGGTGAAAGACTTGAAAGTCTAAACCCAGAAGTCCCTGACCTCAGTAGGTGAACACAGAAAGTCACTGTAAGCCAATAAAATGGCACCTATGTGTAAAAGAACAAAAGGATATCAGAAATTCATGTGGGCTGTCTCCTAGGCTGCCATTCCCAGTATGCAGGTGAAAGCAGCTAGTAGAGGTGCAAGAGCAGCCCCAAGCCCTGTGAGAGGCTGAGAATTTGAGAGGCAGGCAGCACTTCCAGTGGCAGCAGGCAGAACCACTGACTCCAACATTCAGGCAAGAGCTTTTGTCCTCATTTATTAATAAGCAGGCAATAAATTTGAACAAAATCTTGACTAAATCACTTTGAAACTTTTTGAATAAAATTCTTGGGACATTCAGGACAGGAACTCTGACAAAGTTTGCAGGACCTAGTTAAGCTGCAAAATGCATTATTTGGCTTGATTGCAACAAAATGGATTATCTATTTATTTATTTATTTAAAATAAAGCCAAACCCCAAACTCAACATTAATATGCATTGCTGTTTTCACTACCTAGAAGTATGCTTCAGGTATCCTATTTGTTTTCAGTCGATCAGCTATATCAAAGGCAATAGAAATCAAATACACAAAGACTTTTGTTATTAGATTTCAGTTGAAATCTTTTAGGCAGACATAATAAGAGCTTGTCAGTGTGTGTTAAACAGTTTTGCTTGTTATGGCTTCAAATGGAATAAGAGAGTGATTCAGACCCCTGAAGCTGACAAAATTTGTTTCTTGACTTCCACATCAAGAAAAGACGAAGATTTTACAATGCCTTGATGAATGCAAAACTCTTCCTTGAGCCAAAGGCCATCTAGACAGAGGAACCTGAAGTATGGTGATAGTAGCATGTTGGCCATGAGTGCACAGATGAAACATTTGCTAGAAGCAAAAACCGAGCAAGTGATAATTTACTGCACATTTTGAATAATGAATGGTTGAAGTATTAAATGCTCTGTACATTTTATTTGTGTTTTGAGCATTGGGGTCAGGGAACAGCCATTTGTCCAGTAATAAAAAAGACTGCAACTCATGACCTTTTCTTTTTTTTTAGATCATGAGTACTTACTGTACAAATTACAGGTTTACCTGCTTCCTTTCACATATAGGAAAGATTCTTAGTGTTTTGTGTACTATGTAGTTACAAGAAGCAGTGTCTCACACTTTTTATGTGCTCTGTGTTTTGCATAACCATTAGTATAAAAGATTATTATAAGATGTAGGTCTTCCCAGTTGTCTAGAGAACATCTCCAAGACGTTTGCCTAGCTAAGAGTGAGAGCAGAGGCTTTTAGATTAAAAATAAAGGCCTGGTACATTGAGCTCAAACTTCTTCAAGTGGACGTAATGCTGAGTTGTTTGAGTTTAGTTTAAAAGTCAGGAGCTGTTCAAGTTCAAAACACTTCCCGACTCTATGATAAGCTATAAACCGTGAGTATAAAAGGCCAAAGTCTGAAGTTAGCTCTTTTATTGTATGTATGTGAACCCATGCAAGCCCCTAAATAAACAATGCATGTGCTACTATGTTATTGCTACACTTGGTTAATTAATGTTTCTGAGGAATGTTTCATTACTTAGAAGGATAGGTAGTAAAAAGGAAAAACTTTTTGTAGGGTACAAAGAGTAATCACAAATTAGATGCTTCATACTTTGAAAAGTGTTGTTATGAGTACTTGTATTAAAGAATAAAATGCTGCACTTGTATCCTGACCATTTAAGACAACCCAGAGTTTTAAGATAGTTTTTGACTTTCAGAGACTGACAGAATGACATATTATGTAGTTCACAAACAGAAAAACAAAACAATCCCTAAAATTTCTACTTCTTCTTTTTAGATCTTTTATATTTCTCCTGACTGCTGAAAGAGTCTTAATGCTTCAAATCCATGTCAATGCAAATGACTTGTGCAAGAGAAGTTTCAGTGACAAGGAGTCCTCTGGCTGGAGCGTTTTGTGAACCTTGGGATTAATTTCTAATGTAGAAGGTACAAATCACTTCTCAATGTCAGTGTTTCCTCCACCTCCATGAGGCTGGCAGTTTGGTGCTGATATTCTTTGGTGGTGGGTCAGAAAATTATTGTGGAAGGTTCATTTGCAGTAACCTACATTTCTCTCTTCCCTGGTTTTCTTCTCACTGACAGGTCTTTGTGACCTGCTGGTAATGATGCTCAGTAGTATGACTGAGAAGAGGGGAAAGACAGGCCTGTCCTTCCTAGAGAGCACTGCTGGCTATGTCTGCTGGCAGCAGATGTAGTGAATGCATTCAGGACTCCTGCTATTGAGCCAGTCAGCTATCAAAATAATACAATTTGCTGCTAGAAAAGAGAGTTTGGCTGAATTTAGGTGTCTTAGCCTGTTATGCAACAGCACCAACTAAATTACTATAATCTCACTAATATAATAGCCACCTTTTGGCATTGTAAGCCAGTGGTTATAGCACTTACAAACTAACACAGCAAAACCTAACACACCAGACCTTTTCTGAGTGATAATTTGTCATTTAACCTCAGGCTGGCTTTTCAGAGCTCTTCAAGGTCATGCTTTGTTGACACCTGTGAGTCTCTCCTTTGCTCTGGAAGTTATGGAACATTTGATGGTGGAAAAGCCTTCCCCACGCTGCAATAATGCTGCTCATCTTACTGTCCAGCATTGGTCTCTGTTTCCCTTTTACTAGCCTGCCAGTCCTAAACTGTAGACTCTCTGGAACAGGGACCATTATTTTGTAAAAGTTTTGATTTTCACAATTGGATGATCCTGTTGTAAAAGACCAGGACTGAAAGTTTCTATAGTATCAGCCACTCGTATGCAATAATATTCAAAATTAATGTAAACTTTAATTTTTAAAAAAAGTAAATGTAGGTATTTCTGCTTGGGATGATTCAGCTGTTTGACCAAGTAGAACAGTTATAAATAGCTATTGTTTTCTAAGATGTAATATACATCAAAACAGTCTCCTCCATTTTAACTTTCAATTATTCGCCTGAAATTTACATTCATTTGAGTCATTATTCTGAGTTTGATGAAATGTCTGAAATTCTGTCTAGTCTACCTAACAAGATTAGAGCTAAACACCTCTGACACCAAGAAAAAGAGATGCTGAGCATCCATTGGTGGACAGACAATCTTCTAACTCTGATCTTCCCCAATCCACTGGACCTCATACTTGTGATCTCTAGAGACAAAGTAGTAAATGTAATATTCAGAATTTGATTGACTTCTTGTACTCTGATCACCAAGCACTTAAAGAAATATCATTTAGCTTTGCTTTTCTCAGCCAAGGGAAATTTTGCAGGGTTCTGATCCTTCTTATGCCCATGGGAGTGTGAGTCAGGAGCAATTCTGTTGAATTTTGTGGAGTTCCACCAGTATTAAAATTATGTTACTGAAAGGAAAAATAGACCCAGAGGCTGGAGACTTTTGCTCATGATAACTAAAGCTTTGTCTAGACTGGGGATTTGTCCTGATTACTGCCACTGGCTGCCAGCCATTGGTGTTGCTACACCAATGTGACCCCTTGCATTGGCAGGTCATGGTGCTAGTGGTGGTAGTGGTAGACTTTTGTCAGTTTTAGGCATGAATAACATTCTCTGATAGACGTGTTGGCTTTCTCCATTTGTACCATGTGAGATCTATTAGTATTTAGTTATCCAGGACTGGAACCTGGCAAACCCACTTTACACATGGGGCCCATGGATACAGAGGCAGCAGAAATGTTAAATTCCTCCAAACTTTTCCAGAAATTCCCAAAGCCTTTCTAAATTAAGTTCCCTGTCACATATAGGTCAAATGGAGAACACATGAAGGTGTTGGTGAGCACAAAAAGTGAATATCAGCATAAGAAAAGGTTAGTTCTGTTATCTGAGGGTGCTGCTGGACAAGAGGTTTAGAAATGCCAAGTTTATCAGCCCATCTAGCCCCTATCCCAATAATGTATTAAGTCATCTTGCTCTACAGTTTGCGTTGCTTTGTCTAGTCTAGTTCTTAATGACTCAACTTATGGAGTCTACACCACTTCCCCAGGGAGAGAGTTTTCCACAGTCCGAACTGTTACAATATTTTTCCTGATATCCAGCCTACAATTTCATTTCATCCTATTATTCTTAGCCTCCTCCTTCCTCTGAAGCCTACTTAAACTATCCTCTTTTTTTGACATTTACACCTTTTGAAGTCTCATAGACATTTCTTTTCATCCTAGCTGTCCCCTGTCCACATGTTCTCCTATTTAGCCCATTGATGCTTTCCAATGAAATATTCTGGACTGCATAAATAAGGATAATGTCATGAGTGAAACAAGCAGGGTCGCTTTTCTGCTCCACTTGGCACTGGTGAAAGCCTCAGCTGGTGTAGTGAATTCAGTTTTGGACACTGATCTTTAAGAAAAGACACTGACAAATTGGAGAAAGCTCAAAGGAGAATAATAAAAATTATAAAAGATTCAGAAAAACAGACTTATGAGAAGCAGCTGAGAGAGACAGGCATGTTCAGCCTCTACAGAAGACTGAAGGAAGACATAATAGCTGTCTGCAAATACATGAAATGATGTGATAAAGGGAACAGGGACCAGTTATTCTCATTAATCAGAGAGGAAAGAAGCAGCAGAAACTGATTTAAGCTGCAGAAAGGAAAATTCCAGCTACATATGTAGGAGATGTATTTCAGCTACTCAAACAATTAGGCAATGGAACAAGCTGCTGTGAAAGGTTATGGAGTTAAAATGGCTAGAGAGATTCCAGGCTAGGCTCAACTGCTGAAGCTAATGATAAAAAAATCCCACCCTGGTTTTGGGAAGGTAACCAGATGGGCTGCTGCTGACTGACTCTCTTAAACAAATATAATTTCATATTAGGGACACCATGTACTTGAATACTAGGGCCTCAAAGAGATATGTATATGCTGAAATATTGTCCACCTCCCCAGCTGTTCATCTTACTGAAAAGCAGAGAAAGGAAGGGCAAATGGTAGTCTTGAGGAGATATTGAGAAGACATGGAGATGGAGGTTACAACTAACTACCTGGGTGTAGACAGGTGCAAGAAAGTTTTACTTCATGCACAGACCTGGGGCAGCTTCAGTTCAAAAGCTGAGCGGCTGAATGAGCACCACACATCAGACGAGTGAATAAGCCCATCTGAGAGGTGTAAGAAGAGTTTAGGCCAGGGCATGGGAAGAGCAAGCATGCATATGCATTTTTATGGGTCAGCTTATCCCACTGGACTTGCCTGAAGTCACTGAGGAAATCTATGGAGGAGCTAGATCCAGTTGTTTGTATTCTCAGGCTAGCACTCTAACCATAAACCCATCCTTTGCTCGTAGCACTGCTTTCTTACCTCCTTATGAGCTCAACAGCCAGCCATCAGATTCTGCCTGGATTATGCATCTTGAATTCCTGTAAACTTATGTGAGGATATTTCTGTGCGTTAAAAAGAGAAAAAGGAAAGAGAAATTGAGAGTAAGCTAATGCTTTGTCCTGATGTTCTGCACCAGGTAAGATCTACTAGAATCTGACATGGCTGTGGGCTGCATATAAAAAGATCAACATCTCACGACATTGTAGCTGATGATTTGCAACACTAAAAATGAAAAACTTAGCCTGCTGTTTTAATGAGAGTCTTCACTGCAAGTCTGCTCCCCTGGAGCTGTACCAGTGCCATGAGCCTCCTGCCAGCTGAGCAGCACTGATGCCAGCAGTGGAGAGTAAGTACAGCTCTTTGCTTGCTATTGTAGACTGATTCTTATAATTGATGGTCATGTCTTTGATCCTCACAAGTCTGTGGAGCTCAGCCTTCCTTGAAGTGAGAGCAGAATTTTTACATCACTTGCGGTATGTTTAACATATTATGGGGCGTTACTTTCTGGCACTGAGTATTGAACTTAAAAGAGCATTGCATAATTCCCCAAGACTGCATTACTATGAGTTGGCTGGACATTCCACCAATTAAGGATAATGCACAATCTGAAGATGGTTTCAGCACTGGAATCACAAATGTATGTGCTGGGCAGTATCCAGCCTCAACGTTCTGCATGAGTTGTTGTCACTTGTCAGCTGGCATGTCTTTATTCTTATGAGCTATCACAAGAATTACATTTCTTCCCTCACATTAGTCGTCACCACTATGGAAACCTTATTTGGAGGGAAAAGGTCATAGCAAGGACTATGAGTTGTCCTGGCTGTAGCTCAGGATAAAGAGAGAAAGTACCTGGACAATTCCTTGAATAAATGAAGAGACTGTGAATGTAGCTCTACTCTCTGCCTGTCTGCCTGTGGGTGACAGGGGCTATTTGAGCAGGATCTGAAGCTCCTTCTTCTTGCTGATGAGACAGCTGTAGCTTTCAGCACTACCTGGAATCATGCCAACAGGAGTGGAAGGGGAATTCCTAAGCAGACATTCCAGGGAGCTTTTCTCAGACGCTTTGGGCTGTTGGAATTAGCTTTGCAATCTGTGCTTTCGTCTTTCTTGCGATTTTCCACTCAACAAACCAGGAACTGTCATCCTGGGTGTATCCTGCTGGGGAGAAATGGAAAGGAGGAAACTTTGTGAGAGGGGTGATGTGAAAGCTGCTGAAACCTAAGTTGGACAGTTATTTTTTTGTTACTCAGTCTCTTAAAGTGACTCTGCAATCCTGGTAAGGAGATGTCTTGGCAGCGGGGTAGGAATGACGTGTGACAGTAGCCCTTTCTTGTGATTTATTTTCCTCTAAGCACTGTACATGTGTTAGACAACATTACCTATGAGCAACTGGTGCTTTTCCAGACAGCCTGATTCCTTCCCCCAGCAGCATCCAGTATGTGGCATTTCTGTTGGCTACCTTGCTTTGAAAATCTGTAATTGTCATAATGGTTGCCTCTGAATTTAAGCCTTGCATTTGGCAGCTTTCAGATGTCACTGGCCTCTTCTTGTAGCCTGCTGCTATAAAGAAGTTAGCTGATGAGTAGTCTTAGATCTTGGGACTTGGTGAAGCTATGGAGAGATGTGATGGGACATTATAGGGCTTAACTTCCCAACATATATGATGAGGAATGTCTGTTCCTCCTGCTGTACAGAACTACCCAGCTCAGGGGTTTTGTAAAACTGGGGTCCAGATCTGAGACTGGGATTTGAAAGTCCCAAGCCAATCCATGGGAGGTGTTGTAGAGAATGTGTCACTTGCAACATTGAGTTGTGCTTCTGTGTGTAGTGCCATGATATGAAAGATTTGTTTCTGCTTTTGGCCCTTGTGGTTTGGGAAAAAAAACCAAACAAATTTAGGGAGTTAACTCAAACATATTCAGATGTAAGTGCTCTCCTTCTCGACTTTCTCTGCAAAAGAGCACAAGATGGTCTATAGCCCCTCCTTTCCACACTGCACACCAGGCCACTTTAGAGCCTATCAGTGTTAATGTCTCCCACTGATATCTGTGGGGTTTGAATTAAATCGCAAATAACAGTGTAATTTGGTCTTTAACAAGACCACCTTCAGTGGTTTATGGTGGATTGTGGTTGAGTTAATCCCTTAGGTTTGATACCTCCTTCAGATTAAGACATTGGTTTCTAGAAGGTGATGCCTTCATATGGGTAACCAAAGCAGTGCACTAGAACTGTTGCCACTCAAGGAACTGGAAGCAGAGCAAATGAAATTGTCTTCTCCAGCACTTCATTGGAAAAGAATTTCTAGGCAAGTTGCCTAGCAGGCACACTGCACTATATTCTTAGAAAGCAATAGATCTATCTATTTAGAACCGCTGTATCTCTTTGGAATTTTCTGTATGAAAAAAACCCACAACCTTTTGGCAGGAACTGATCTTTAGTGCTGACTGAGATTTGCAGCTTCTGATTGACAAACTAATATGAGCATTTCATTAGAAACTGCCTCCCACTCAGTCCTGTTTGCATTGTGTCTGAATTCAGGAGTAT
Organism: Corythornis vintsioides; assembly: GCA_025447755.1. Lineage (NCBI taxonomy): Eukaryota > Metazoa > Chordata > Aves > Coraciiformes > Alcedinidae > Corythornis > Corythornis vintsioides. The sequence continues at coordinate 153,211 of JAOEGS010009199.1, read as the reverse complement.
CACGTCAGAATGCAAAATGAAGCAGATCTCTTGCTGGATTGTTAGTCCCCATCTATTCACGTGTGCACATTCATATATGAATATGCACCTGGGTGGACAAGCAGGTTCTTTCTGTTATACACAATAAATGTATTCCAGCTTGCTCTTAATCCCTTCCCAGTGAGAGTGCAGATAAGCTAAGTGACCAGTGACTTGTAATTATTTAAAAAGACAGAAATGTCTCTTCTATTTTTTTTTCAAATGTGTAGGTGGCACAGTCTCCATTATAAGCATCTGTTCTTGCTCCAGCCTTTTTGTAAAGCTTCTGAACTTTAATGAGTCATCTCACAGACCCCAGTTCCAGCTTTGAATAGTCTTGAAATGCACAGTTCCAAGAGCAGGCTCTCGAGGGAGTGCATTGTGCTCAGCACCATCTCTCTTGGATGCAGAACTGCAGTCCAAAGTACTCTGTTGGCACAGTATGAGGGTAAATGTAATGTCAGTGCTCCAGATTAAGGAGTAAGGCAGGTCTGGAACCTTTCCAGGTGGTTCCTAAGTGGGGAGTACACTCTCTACAGAATTCCTGTCACATGATCAAAGTATGGTCTCCTGAAAACCTGCAGCTGGAGTTCTTAATCATTGATAGAGTGAGACAATTTTGTCCTCTGTTCATGGGACTGTCACTTATAGGCATAGTTTGTCCTTAGACTGAAAGAGAACTTCACTAATATATATTAAAGAATGGAATGGACCATTAGGAATGAGTGTGGATGATAATATTTCATCTTAAGGCATGTTTTCCAGTCTTGGTTGGAGGACTCTGAGGTAAGAGACTGACTTTCATCTGGAATGTTCTCAGACAATCCTTGGGGAACTCAGCTATGCCAAGTCCTTGAGAATAAGAAATCATATGAAAAATAGTAAACAGTTATCTGGAAGAAGAAAAATGGCAGATGGTAGAGCAGATCTGCATATACTTCTCAGCCATTAGAGCAACAGAGCTATCACTCACAATGTGCTGGTGATGTCTTCAGCTCCATGAAGCCTGTACCTGCTTGTGACCTTTATGTGCTGCATGAAGGACAGGCTAACCACCATAGCGTGAAAAAAAATAATCACAAGTGGAATTAATTTTCTGAAATTTGGGTTAGCTGTAGTCTGTCAAAAGAATTTTGCTCTAAGTCCAGCCTCATAAAACATGCAAACCTTCTTGTCCTGTAGCTAAATGAGAGCATGTGAGCAATCAATGTCCCACTGAGAAAGTGGCTTAGGTATGTAGTGGCTTAAAAGGAAAATTAGAATAATCTAAATTTCTGGTTCTATAACTCTTGCCATTGCTAGTTTGGAAATTTAATGGAATTATTGTCTGTGGAAATATATATATTCCCCTTCAAATATAGCCACAACATATGCTTTTGAAATTTTGAAGGAGCATTGTCAAAGTTGTGATGATCTTGTGATATAAAATATAAATGTGAAATGCAATTAATTATTAAGACTTTAAAATACTTTTTAATGCTTGTATTTGAGCCAATGAAAAGAAATGTACTTCCTTTAATAAATATATTTTAGAAGGACTTTTGTTGAAATCTTAATTGCAAAGGGACATATTGTTCCCAGCTCCTGAAAGGCATTTCACTGTTTTGGCTTTTGTTTCCTCTTATTTTTTAAACATAATTCTTAAGGTATATCTTCCCAGAAGAATAACTTGTCATTTACATGTGAAAATCCCATATTTAGCTGCAGCAGAAAGAAATGAGCAGAAAAAAAAAAAAAAAAGTAAATGGATCTCATATATCACCTAACTTTTGGTGTGAATCATTTAAGTGTATCAAGTTTGCTCTGATCTCTTAGCTATGCTGACACCAGTATTTCAACTAATATGAATCACATGAACGACACCCATGAATCCAGAAGGACCACAAATTTGACCATGAAGAGTTCAACATGAAGAGAACATGAAGAGTTCAGTATAAGATTCTGGAGTAATACATCAGAGGCAATGTCATACTCAGCATGGGATCATTGCAGAGAAAAAGTAGCCAGTGGCATTCACAGGTGAGGTTACACTGAGGATGGAGCTGAGCTTCTTGTTTTTGATCATTAAATGTGATGTGGAGAAGTACAAACTTTTCATGTCCCACTTCTTTGCCACTTTCCCTGGCCAGAGTACTCCAGGAGTTCAGTGTTGCTGGGGAAAGTGACTCAACAAAGAAGCTCTTTGCCCAGATCTGTTTCTTTGCACTGGCTGTGGCTGGCCTTTCTGTTTGGAAAACAGAGCTAAGGCTTTCCTCAAGGGAAATTAAGGAAGTGGAGAATTCATTGTAGCTGACTCTAGTCTCCTCTTTCTCTGGAATAAATGTCATAGCAAAAGCTCTCAGCTGAGCACCACTTGAGTTGGAATGCTTCAAATGGTCAGTTTTCCTCCACATGACTGTAAAAACCAAGCACTTTCCAGATCCTTTGAGAACCATGTTCTGGGCTAGTGCCATTTGAAACTTGGTTTTTAGCAGTTTGATGGCAGGATTTCGAAAACTTTTTAGGTGGCATTTCTTGTGATGAAGTAGCTCAGCAGTGGGCCACTCTATTACCAAGATACAAAATGTCTCCCGGTAGTCTAATCTGGAAACCAGATTTTAGTGCTGAGCATCATCAATGGCTTTATTTGTTTTGGGATTTGAGCTGCTTGGGTGGAACTGTCTTGAAGAAACTGTGCAGAACTGCAGTGCTTGGCTGGAGAGAGACCCTTTCCTCCTGCTGTTTGATAGACTCATGAACCTATATTTTCTCAGCAGCTCCTGTTTCTGAGTGAACACCTCATTTCAGTGCTGATGTGGCACAGCTTCAGATCCGGTATCAGCTGGAAGCTCAGCTGCAGTGAGTTAATGCTTGTTTAAATGCACAGCCTCTCAAGGGCATCAGCAGGGTAATGGCAGCAGACAATTGTCAGGGCACTAAGATTTTCTTGTCCCCCCATCTTAAGGCTTTCTCATCTCATGTCTTGCTGCCTCCATTTCCTCATACATGAACTAAGTTTAGCAAGAAGACATTATCTCCTTTCCCAGAGTAATGCGAGGCTGATTTAGGGATGTTTATACAGCTCTTTGCTAATGCAGATAGCCTATGGTGTAAGTTACTACAGGCTGAGGGGGATGGTAGAGTTAATGAGATTTCTATTCAGGAGACTGTACCTTTTGAACTACCAAGAGATATCCTCCAGGACTCAGTGTAATGAGAAGCGAATCCTACAAGGTGTTGAACACCTCCTGTGAGTTGCTGAGAGCTCTCAGTGCCTAATGGAAGACTGTCACAGGAATCTGGCTTTATAATAATAAATTTGAAATTTGAAATGTAATCTTGCAGGAGATCTGTGTGGAGGATAACAAAGACAAAGAAACCTTTCTGGTGCTTAAAAGCTCGTGAGAGCGAGAAAAAAATCCACTCTTCATTTGCTGAATCTTTAAAAAATAAAAAAGGAGGAGGAGGAGGGGATAGATGAAATATGTTTTATCTATTTTACCTACTTTGGCAATTAAGATTGTAATCTAGATGATTACCAGAGCTTGTAATGAGATTATACCCTCCATTAAAAAGAATGCTCCAGTGTTGCAGCGAAGAATGCTTTGGATCTGTTTAGTATGCTATCTGTCTTAGCAGAAAGCAGCAAAATGCATTAAACACACTAGGAGACAATCTTGTAGACATACACTCCCAGTCTGATTTTCAATAGGGTGAGCTGGCATCAGACTTGTAGTTCTCTTCTCATCAGTACCTCTAAGCAGATTCACTTCAAAAATAGTTTCCATTATTCTCAATTGTTCCATAAAAACCCTTTGAAATTAACCCCTCACCTCCTTTTTGGAGAACAGAACTTTCCTGGAAATCTGTAGGCAGCTATTTCATCACAAAGAATTCCACCAAAAGCATTGTTATGAAAAAAAGAAACAAACACATTTCTGTTGATCTGTTGTTTCTACAGGTCTCAGCTTATAGAGTTAAAGTAACAATTCTGTTTCTGCAGTGTAGAGAGACTGAAAATCAAGTGTAAAAATACATGGTTTATGCTTGGCTTTGCTGGTTTATAAAGGGTGTTGAAATACTCCTAGAAGTCAAAAGTGGTTCTGTAACTGCTTCTTTCTTTGGGTATTAATCAGCAGAGTTTTTCGTAAAAGTAAGTAACAATAACACAGTGAATAGTACATAGAAATTGTAGAATTATAGAATCATTAATGTTGGAAAAGACTTCTAAGATCAAGTCCAAGTGTCTCAGAGAAGATAGATGTAGAGTGAAATGTTTTTTCTGCCTTTACAGTTTGGGTAGAGCAGTGCTATCTCTCTCAAATCCAGGGACAAGCACAGGGGATAGAGTTCATCATATAGGTGCTTCTTTTTCCTGATTGTCCTAAACCTACCAGCCTTCACTCTCCTGCAGGTGCTGTTATGTTCCTAGGAAGTGTAGAACATGCAATACTATGAAGACCTTTCCCTGGTACTGCTGTGCAGTTTGTGCACTATTAGGACAGACACCAAGATCATTGTTTCAATAGCAAGGACAAGGAAGACTGATTTTTTTCAGGCCATCTGCCAGATGACTTCTGGAAAAGCTTGCTGTAGTTGTTTTACCCTTCCCACAACATTGACATCTTCTCTGGATGTCATTGCCCCCATAATAGCAAAAGAAAACCTGCTGTGCTCCAGCTTATCTAGCTCATGGTCTCTTGTATGAGCTTAGCACACTGAAAAAGTGGGTTTACATTAAACTGCTAGGTGTTGGGCAGCAGTGGCAGAGGTGCATGGGCACGTGTCCCTGTAACACTGCACAGGACAGTGACAAACAGCTGAAGAGCAAAAATATCCTAAACTGTCGCAGCTGTTTAGACAGAGAATGTGACTTCAGAGCTGCAAGTGCAGTTGGTTACTGATCTCAGGAGAGAGACACTTTTATTTATGTTGAAAGAAGGCACTGACTTCAGGAACTAAATACGGCCTGTACGTGTAGGAAGGTACACAGACTCTTAATTTGGGAGCATCTTCTCCAGTGAGTGTTTCTGTGTGACATCAGTAAGGGACTGATCCTTCACCAGTGCAATCATTGGTGATTTTCTGCTGGTTTCAAGGGGAATAACATCAGAAATAAAGTGAGAAAAAAAGGATGTTTCCATGTTGTACTGTTTTGCTTCCTACATATTGAAAAAAAACAATAATCTTCTTCAAGGAATTGCTTGGTCTTTGGTTGATGAAATGAAATGAGTAGAACGTGAGGAATAATTTTATTCATTAGATACCCCTTAGCTGCAAAGGAATTTTGAGTTTTAAAAAAATGTTCAAACCTAAGATCAAATTTGGTACCTGACATAAGTAGTCCAGCTATATCTGCTTTGCTCTAAGTTTTGTGAGGAGCAGGGAGTTAGACTTATGATTTTTAATGGTCCCTTCCAACTTGAGATATTCTGTGATTCTATCTGACACTCTATGACTGTTTATTATTTGAACCTCAGGCATAAAACTATTTTGGTATCAGTGGAATGGAAAGTGGAAGATGTGAGGGAAAACCCGGGGAACTACAGGCCAGTAAATCAAACATCCACACTAGGCAAGATGATAGAAACTATAATGAAGTGTAACATTACCAGGCATGTGGGTAAATATGATATATTGGGGAAGAGTCCCTGTGGCATTTATAGAGTTGTGCATCATAAATCTATCCTTTGAAAGAATCAATAAGCAAGTAGACAAGGGTGATCCAGGCTATACTTGGGTTTCTAGAAGGCCCTTGACAAGGTTTCTCATCAAAGACTTTTAAAGAAACTGAACTGCAACAGGATGAAAGGAAAGGTCCTTGCATACATGAAAGAATGGTTAAAAGGCACAAGAAAAAAGGATAGGATTAAGCTGTCAGTTTTGTTAATGGTGGAAAGCCCCACTGATGCCCCATAGACATTCATGGTCAGAACACACACCAGTATTTTCATAGCTGGTTTAGGAAAGGTTGTAAATAGTAAGATGACAAAGTTTGCTCATGATGCTAAACTATAAACAATTATAAAATAATTTAGGAAAACTAAATTTAACTGGTCATGATATCAAGAAAAAACAAATATAAAATAACACACATTGAGAAAAACTTATCAAGAACAGTCTAAAGAGTAGGCAATGCTCATCAGGAATGAGATCTTGGGGTTATAACCAAGAACTTGGGAGAAAAAAACTCCAAGACCTATATGAAAAAAAACCCCTCTATCTTCATTAGAAACCTAAACTGTGTGTTACAAACTTTTAGGAGGAGAACAGAGAATAATTGTTTTGTGTGGTCTATGCAGCCTCATGTGAACAAAGTAAGGTTTTGCCATTCCCACACTATACTGATACTATGGAACTGGAAAGTTAGCAGAGGCTGAACAAGGAGACTGATAAAAACCATGAAGTAGCTTCTGTTTAAGCAGCACCTAAAAAGCCTAATGGTGGAAGAGGTGTGGGAGCCAAATGTTTATATTTTCTTAAAAATTATTAAATCTATAAAAATTTATGAATTGTCACTAAATTGGAGAGATATGTATTTGACAGATGGACCACTCAGTGGATAACGAATTGTCTGGATGGTGCACTCAGAGAGTTGCATCCAACTTGATGTCCAAGTGGAGACCACTGATGAATGGTGGACCTCAGGGGTTGGATCAGTGCTGTTTAATATCTTTGCTGGTGACATGGACAGTAGGATTGAGTACACCCTCAGCAAGTTTGCTAATGACATCAAGCTGTGTGGTACAGTTGACATGTTGGAGGGAAGAGATGCCATCCAGTGGGACCTTGACAGGCCTGAGAAGTGGGCCTACGTGAACCTCTTCAAGTTCAACAAGACCAAGTGCAAGGGGCTGAACATGGGCACAGGATGTCCCAAGCACAAATACAGGCTGGGTGATGAGTAGATTGAGAACAGCCTCTGGAGAAGAACTTATGGATGTTGGCTGACAGGATGCTCAACATGCCCCAGCAATGTATATTTGCAGCCCAGAAAACCAACCATATCCTGAGCTTCATTAAAGAAAGGAAGCATGACTACCAGGTCAAGGGAGGTGATTCTCCCCCTCTACTCACTTTAAGACCCCACTTGGAGTACTGCATCAAGCTCTGGAGTTCTCAGCAGAGGAAAGACACAGACCTCTTGGGTCTGAGACCAGAGGAAGTCTAAGACGAAGATCAGAGAGCTGGAACACCTCTCTTATGAGTACAGGGTGAGAAAATTTAGGCTTTATTGCTGTGGCGACCAGCTTCAGGACAGGTAAGGCTGCTCTGGGGAAGAGATCTGTGGCAAAAAGGGCTGACAATAAGCTCTTTGAGGGGGTTTTTTGAAGCCAGGCATAACCCTTTGCCTGTGTTGGGGGCTGCCAGTTGGTGGGTGGTCTGGCTTCTGAGAAAGCCTGGGTGGAGTCGGCACCACTTGCTGTTGATCAGCCCACTGGGCTATAAGAAGCCTCAGGAGGACGGGGACTAGTTCCTGCTTACAGAGCACAGCGCGAGCACCCAGGGCTTGTGTGTGCCTCGGTGGGGGCTGCAGCTGCCTGCAGCACTTACAGCAACGTGTTGAGCCTCTGCCAGTGTCCAAGGTGGGTTCAATCCCTTTAAGTGGTCAGGGGCATTAATCTTAACTGCCCTTTGAATCTCAAGGTGTTTGTTGCTGCAGAGATCCAGCCATGTTTGCTACCCCACTGAAGGCTGCTGCTAGAAAAGCTGTGGGCACCCAGACAAGGCCTCACGCAAACATGTCGGTGTTCAGGCCTCTGGCTGCAGAGAGGGCCAGACCCTGGCACTTTCAGTGGAGGGTGGTGGAGACAACCCCTGTGTCAGATGTGGCCAGGGGAATGATCTGCTCAGTCAGGTGCTGAGATGAAGGCTGAAGTGGAAATGCTGAGGAGTATCAGGGAATGTGAGGGGGAGATTGACAAGTGGTTGGCCCACTCCCTGAGAGAAAGGAAACAAGCTGAGGCTCCATGTAAACCACAGATCCCTTCAGCAGGCAGTAGAAGGAGACCTCAGAGAAGGGGTAGAATGGAAACAAGTCCCTGCTGAGGAGGGACAAGTCCTTCTTTAAGAGGGTTATACAGGGAAGAAGAGGAGGTGGAGTGGCCCTTTATGTTAGAGAATGCTATGAGAGCACGGAAATAAAGTATAGTGATGATGGGGTTGAGAGTGTTTGGATTAGGTTAAGGACCAATAAAGCTGATATCGCTGTGGGAGTCTTCTATAGACCTCCCTGCCAAAGCAGTGATGTGGATGAAACTTTCTATAAGCAGATGGGAGAAATCTCACAGTCACTTGCTGTTTTTCCTATGGGGGACTTTAACTTCCTGGGTATCTGCTGGGAATACAACACAGCAGAGAGAGACAATCCAGGAGGTTCCTGGAATGTGTGGAGGATAACCTCCTCATACAGCTGGTAAGTAAACCTACCAGAGAAGGTGCCCTCATGGACCTGCTTCTTGTGAACAGGGAAGAACTTGTGGCAGATGTAAGGGTTGGAAGCCGTCTAGGGCACAGTGACCATGTGATTTCTCAATCCTTGGAGAAACAAGGAGAGGCGTTAGTAAAACTGCCAGCTTAGACTTCCGAAGAGAAAATGTTGACCTATTCAGGAGACTGACGAAGTCCCTTGTGAGGCTGCTCTGAAGGATCCAGGAGCCCAGGAAGGCAGGACATACTGCTGAAGAAGAGGACGCTATGGGAACACCTCATCACTCTCTACAATTACCTGAAAGGACATTGTAGGGAGGTTGGTCTGGTCTCTTCTCACAAATAATTAGTGATAGAACAAGATGGAATGGATTCAATCTGCACCAGGGGAGGTTTAGACTGGGTATTAGGGAAAAAAATTTCACTGAAAGGGTGGTCAGACACTGGAACAGGCTTGCCCAGGGAAGTGATTGAGTCACTATCCCTGGATGTGTTTAAGGGTTATTTGGATGTGGTCTTGAGGATATGGTTTAGGGCTGAACTTTGTAGAGTAGGATTAATGTTTGGACTTGATGATCCCAAGGGTCTTTTCTAACCTGAATGATTCTATGAAAGTTGGGTTTGTTTAGCCAGAAGGCTCTGGGGACACCTTATCTTTGAGTGCCTTTCAGCACTCAAAGAAGGCCTACAGAAAAGCTGAGGAGGGACTTTTTACAAGGACATGATGTAACAGGACAAGGGATAATGGCTATAAACTGAAAGGGAGTAGTTTTATATTGGACATAAGGAAGAAGCTCTTCACTAAGAGGGTGATGAGACACTGGAACAGGTTGCCCAGAGAGGTTGTGGATGGCCCTTCCCTGGAAGTGTTCAAGGCCATGTTGGGTGAAGTTTTGAGCAACCTGATCTAGTCGGAGGTGTCTCTACCCATGGTAAAGGGTTTGGAACTAGGTGCTTCCAACCCAAAACATTCTATGAAAGAAAGATGCACTGAGGGTTACTATATGCACAGCTACTTACTGATCAAGTTCATGAACCACGGACTGCTAGAGTGTCCTGTTTTTGACTGGGATAAAGTTAATTTTCTTCCCTATAGCTGATATAGTGCTGTGTTTTGGATTTAGGATGAGAATAATGTTAATCACACACTGATGTTTTAGTTATTGCAAAGCAGTTGACAAGTACTCTTCATCTTCTCGTACTACCCTGCCAGTGAGTAGGCTGGGGTTATAAGAAGCTGCGATGGGACACAGATGGGACAGTTGACCCAAACTGGACAAAGAGATATTGGATACCATATGAAATAATCTTTAGTATATAAACACTGAGGAAAGCTGGCCAGAGATCACTGCTCAGGAATTGTCTAGACATTGTTTGCAGGGTGGTGAGCATTTGTGTCACTTGTTTTGTATATTCTAATTATTTTGTCATTATTATTAACATTTTTCCTTCTCCTTCTTTTTCTGTCCTACTATATTTTTATATCAAGTCATATATTTTACTTTTTTTGTTTTGTTTGTTTGTTTTATGATTCTCAAGTGGCAGGGGCATGGAGTGAACAAAAGGCTGTGTAGTGTTCAGCTGTGTAGTGCTCAGCCACTTGCCCAGTTAAAGCACAACACAGCTATATAAAACAAAATGAAATTTACATGCTAGCAGGGTTCTTGCACACTTCATCAGGGCATCTGAACATGGGTGGAAGTACAATATTGGATTAGATAGACCTTTAGTCTGACTTCACAAGAATATTTCTACTGATTTGATGCCTCCTGATGTGAGACTTAGGTGAAGTGTAAGCTGATTTTGCTTTGTTACCCGAGGTCAGTGAAGTATCAGGAGCAAGCTGGGTGTGGAATATTAAAAATCCTTTCTTCACTTTTAAGCCTTGTAATTATTTCAGTTTTGAATTATACTGCAGATCCAGGTTTGTAATCAGCCTTGGAGAGAAGCCAGAGTACATACTTTAGTGACACAGTTTTAGGAAAAAACTAATTTTTTAAAATTTGTAATAAAGTATCTATCTATCTATCTATCTATCTATCTATCTATCTATCTATCTATCTATAAATTCTCATATTGCAATCCTAGGAGCTGACAGTTGAAGACAGCTAGTGATCAACCCTTCTTGCACCCCCATGCTCCCTGAGGACAGTGATGTAGCAGCACACTTTCTGTAGAAATAAGGCACAGGGAGGCAGAACAATGACAGAGGGTTATACAGAGATCCTGTGGCAAAGAAACAGTAACCAAAGGTCCTCTGGAGTAACACTGTGGTCCTGGATCAACCTTCTGCCCTCCTATAATAATGCTAGATTCTCTGAAGCATCTGATGCCTTCAGTTTCCCCTCTTTCTCTGGTGGGCAGCACAGAGCCTCAGAAGCCTCAGCTTTGGTCTTTTCTCTGCCCTGCTGCAGAAGCACCATGGAAGGGCACCCCATGGCTGTTTGCTGAGTGCTGTCTATGGAGCAGGGAGGGCAGCCAGGGAAGCAGCTCAGTGAAGCAAAGCTAAAGCAGTTCTTGCAGTGCTAAAGCAAGTCTTGCAGTGCTAGCAAGTCTTGCAGTGCTATGCTTCTGCAGTGGCCTGGGGATGACTTGACTGGGATGCATTCCTTAAGGAACTGTCTCGGCCCTCTGAAGCATCTTTATTTGGAGAGTATGACTGTGGCTCAAAGTCACCTTGGTCTTGGCTCTTCGGCTGCAGATCCTGTGCTGTGGTTCTTGGAGAACTTTCCCTAGGGAAGGCTTTTCTTTCTACGACTGATTTTAGTGAGACCCGATTCAGGCCCTCTGTGATCTCTTTCACACAGTATTGATTGTTGCTTTGATGCAGCAAAGTGATTAAGAGGCAAGGGATAGTGCAGTAGCTATGCACTGCCCCAAGCAAAAGTAATTTTTCTCTCTTTTTGCAGTAATTGTGAATTTCTTACTAAACCTGGGAATAAATCTGTCTAGATCAATTCTGTCTCATTGTCATCTGTGGTAATATGCTCCCTTTGTGTTGTTCCATCAACTTGGGATATTGTTTATTGGAGATTTTTAATAGAGAAAGAATAAATGAAAGTACATGATATGGGCAAAATCCATCAAACATGAATCTGTAAGGTCTTTTGTGAGGGGACACAATTCTGCATTTCTGTAAGTGTTACTCCTCTGCTCTTTTAGTATTTACTCACTAAACGTAAACATAAAAGATTTATCCATCACATGTCCACTTTGTGATTTTGCCATTTTGATAGTGTTCCCTTTAATTGTCTGTACACTATTGTGGTCTGTGGTCTGATGTCTGCATATTCAACTCCTGCATTGCTCTTCTGGCTTGATTTGAATTACTTCTGAATTATACATTTGTAAATAAGAGATGAATTAAACCCTGGAAGGTTTTGTTCAGTTTACTAATTTTTGCTGAAGAAGTTTTAACTACAGGGCTTTACAGCATTCTGCTGTCTGTTTAGTTTCATATTGGTGGGATTAATCCTCTTAATTATTGTCCTCTTTATTTGAAGTGTAAGCTTTATTGTATTACTTTTTAAGTTGTTATCAACTTGCAGATTGAAATTCCCAATTTCAGGTACAAAAATGACTAGAACATGATATGAAGGGTGTAAGAAACCTATGAAAAAGTAATTACTGTAAGCATGGTTATAGTGTGTAGACACTGAGTAGATTCTCACTACTCTCTTAGCATCCAGCCTTCAGGTCAATCTCCTTAGGATGTCTCAGTAATTGATAGAGAACCTCCTTCAGAGTGCAGTTCAGAGCTCTGGAGTTTTGGTTTTCCTCTGCATTGCCCTCAGAGGATCCCGCCCCCCCCCCCCCCCCCCCCCCCCCCCCCCCCCCCACCCCCGCATAGACCATAGGATTAGGTCCTGATCAGGGTAGGGTTTAGAC